>AWWV01012908.1:0-12671 GCA_001974805.1 Corchorus capsularis
GGAATTGAATCGCATGCAATGTGTTATATATTGATGCTCTGTTTTTGTCCATTTGTTTGATTCAATTTGGTTTTTTGGGTTTATGCATTACAGTTTTGACATAAACTGTTGTTATAATGAATTGGTGAAACTCTGTGTTGTCATAAACTGTTGTTATAATGAATTCAGTACGATAATTCATTTATTTTGCAGTTATGCTTCAATTTTTTGGTAGTGATGCTCTGTTTTGGGTATTTGAGATGGACAAATGTGGTAGTGATGCTCTGTTATGATGACTAGTAATAAAATGCATGCAAAATTGCAAATTGCAATCTGATTATTAATAGAATAACTGCTAGTGCTAAGTGCTAATGCTATACAAGACAGTGAGACACAAGTTGTCAAGTTCTGTTAATATATGGGACACCAAACTATATGCATATGTTGTTAAAGTTGAATTACTTCTGATGCAAAATATAGTAAAATGTTGAAAGCCTTTGATTTGATTTTAGTAATTTGATTAGGATGGTAATGTGTAGCTTTTCATGGTGCAAGATTGGTAATATTTTCTACTGGCAAAATGAAATTGGAGAAATTGTTACCATAATGAAGGTTCTTCATAACAGGAAGTTGCAGATTATGCAAATGGTAGACTATCTGAATATTAATTGTTTCTTTAAGCATTCTTTTTTCTACTACAGATCAGTGTTACTGTTAAGTAGAAACAAGTTTACCTTGACAAAATTAAGCTAATTATTGAAGTTAAGCAGATAATTAATAAAATTAAGAGAGCTTCTGATTAAGCTGATTGATTATTCATTGAACGTCTAGGATCCATTTAGCTTTATAGATTAAGAAGCAGATCATACAGAGTCTGGTTATGTTAAATCAACACATTTCTGCATTGAAAAACTTGTTTATGTCATGAACTATGAACAGAGCAGCTAGTTGAGTTGAGTGAATAGGTTTATACAGAGTTTTGGACTAGAGATTTTGGTGTTCCTAATTCTTGGTTTTCTTTTGTTTTTTCAGTTGAGAGCGAACAGTTTAGCTCAAGCAATGTTGATATTGCGGAGGAGGAGGTTGTTGCACCTGTAGTTCAAAGTCAAGAATCAAGGAGGAGGCCGCCAATTGCACCGACTAACAAGAAGAGGCCGCCAATTGCAGCAACATCTTTAGGACCTCCACCTGAAAAAAAAAAAGGTTAAGTCTTGGTCTATGGTATGGGAGCATTTTACTAAATTTACCAAGCCTGATGGTAGTAAAAAATCTAGATGTAATTATTGTGATAGAGAGTATGCTGCGGATTCCTCCACCAATGGAACTAGTGCCATGAGGAATCACCTTAAAGCATGCAAGAAAATGCCTATTACCAATAGTAATGACCCTAAACAATCTGAATTGGTATTTAACAGTGGGGATGATGAGGCAGGGGTTGTTGGTACTTGAAAATATAATGCTGATGCTATTAGGAGAAGTTTAGCAAGAATGGTCATTCTTGATGAGTTGCCCTTTAAGTTTGTTGAAAGGAAAGGGTTCATAGAATTTATTTTACAAATCTGTCCTAGGTTTAAAATACCTTCAAGGTCCACTTACTAGAGATTGTGTGAATGTGTATGAAGATGAGAAACTAAAACTGAAAAAGGTGTTTGCTTCAAGTTCGGGTAGGGTTTGTGTAACTACCGACACTTGGAGTTCATGTCAAAAAATCAATTACATGGCTTTGACTGCACATTTTGTTGATGAAAATTGGGTTTTACACAAAAGGATAATAAATTTTCAGCCTATTAGTAGTCATAAAGGGGATTTTTTTGGAAAAGCAATTGATAAATGTTTAAAGGATTGGGGTTTGGAAGACAGGGTTTTAACTATAACAATTGACAATGCAACTAATAATGATACTGCTTTAGCTTATTTGAAGAAAAGATTTGAGAATTCTAGAATGAGTGTCTTGGGTGGGAAGTACTTACACATGAGATGTGTGGCTCGTATCTTGAATTTGGTGGTTAATGATGGATTAAAGGAGAAGGAAAAGCAAATGCAAGGTCCTGTTCAGAAGATTAAGGAAGTTGTTAGGTACATTCGAAATTCAAATGCAAGGCTGTCCAAGTTCAAAGAGTTAGCTGCAAAAAGAGAAGATAGATACTGCACTTGGGGTTGTGTGGTGATGTTTCCACTAGGTGGAATTCCACCTATCTCATGTTAGAACATGCTAGCAGATATGAGAAGGCATTTGATGTTTATGACGATGCAGACCCTAATTTCAGAGTTGAATTGGATGCAAGTTGTGGGGGGCCACCGACAGAATCAGATTGGGAAAAAGCTCGGTTGTTAATGCAGTTCTTGAAGAAGTTCTACTTGTTAACTTTGAAGGTTTCAGGTAATTTCAATTTCCTGTGTTTTTAATTTCATTTTGGTTATCCTTTTAGCTTTGATTATATACTAACATATTTTTTGAATTATGATTATTTTAGGTACTTCTTATGTGACTTCAAACACATTCCTTCAAGAATTTTGCTCCATTTATGTGAAAATGAAGGAAATGCAGCAAGATCAAAATGATGACATCAAGGGCATTGCAACTAGAATGGTTGCAAAGTTTGAGAAGTATTGGGGTTCGATGGACAAGGTCAACATGCTTCTTTATGTTGCAAGCGTGTTGGATCCGAGGAAAAAAATTGAGTTTGTGGAATGGCGTTTGACCAAGATGTACCCCACCATCACTCCTGAAGTCTCTGCCATGGTTAGCAAGGTTAATGATGTTTCTCATGAACTCTTTTATGAGTATAGAAGAATCATGGCGCCTGCTATGGAGACTGCCCCGACTGATCAAGACACTGCCTCTTCCTCTTCTCATCAAAAAGCTACTGCAATGGATGAAGATGAAGATGATGTACTCTCCCAGTTTACAAAGCACAAAATGGAGACTGGCCAGGAAGAAAATCAATCCGAGCTGGATAAGTACCTAAAGGAGGAGACTGAAAATGTCAAGAAAGGAGATGAATTTGATGTCTTGACATGGTGGAGAGTTAATAGGCACAGGTTCCCTGTTCTAGCTGCTCTTACACGAGATATTTTGACAATCCCAATTTCCACGGTCGCTTCCGAATCAGCATTCAGTCGGGTGGAAGGGTTTTAGATGCCTTTAGGAGTTGTATGCATCCAAAAGTTGTACAAGCATTGATTTGCGCTCAAGACTGGATTCGTGGAGCTTCAAAATATGATGCAAAAGCTGATCAAGAATTAGAAGATCTAATAAAGCTTGATGAGATTGGTTTAGGTATGTATTACTATTATTGGTTTACTTTTTTGAATTGCATGATTGCTTATACTTATACTTAAATTTCTTTTTATTGCTTGATTAGAAACATCCAAGAGATCCTTGGATCCAATACTTGATAATTGAAATTTGAAGGCTGTACAGTGTGGACTGAAGTTTAGGTAACACACATTTTTGTTTATAATGCTCAGTTGATACTTGATACTTGATAATTTCAATTTTGTCATTGTTACTACTAGTATTAATTTGTACTTGTCTTACTTGAAAGGTTGTTGTGATGATAATGCTCAGTTGCTCACTGGATTACTCAACTGGAAAGTGGACAATACATGTTTGCTAATGCTGCTGGATGTGGAATTGTGGTGGTATATAATATGCAAAGTGCAAATGGTTTAGGACTTTAGGTTTTATTGTTGGTTGCAAATTGCCTGCTTGAATTTTAAGTGTTTGCAGGCCTATTGTAAGTGCTTTTGCCTTTTGTGCAGCCTAACAAACTTGTTAGTTGTTAAGAATTTAACTTATGAATTGATCACTTTGGTAGCCCTCTCTTTTGTACATGAATATCAGAATATTGTTGAATAGTGAATAGCCTTATAGTTAGGGCATAGGCTTAGGCTCTGAGCCTCTGAATTTCTGATTTGGAAAGTGGAAAACTATTTTGTAAACAGGTTGCAAATTGAAGCTATTTTCATTTTGATTTTGGTGCTGTTTCGACCCCTGTAAGGTCGAGTTCATGGTTGAAAACAGGTTGCAAAATGGCAAAATGCCCAAAGGTATTAACCGACCGAAAGTCGGTTTCTGTCGGTTTCCAATATACATTCGGTCGGTGTCGGTTTCAATATTTATCCGTCGTTTATGTCGGTTAAGTTTTAAAACCGAACCGAGAAACCGAAACCGACCGTTTGAACAGCCCTAAGGCCAACCCCTCGTCGCAAGCAAACCCACTAACTGGGACACTAAAAAGTCAGTCGCAAACAATTTGTATCTGCGACAAACATGTCGTAGTTGAGCATATGCGACACGCTCGCATGCTACAAACATCCCAAGTGGAGTCGCCAAGCTGTCGAAACGTTCGGGTCCGGGGAACCTTGCCGAAACGACTTGGAAAAAGAGGAGTCGCCACTAATCTTTTTTTCTAAGGTGTGATTAGCCACCTAATAACCTCCTAAGCCTAGTTAAATCCAAAGCTCGGCATTGGACCCACTAAACTTAAAGTCCGGTCTTACAACCTAAATCTAGGTTCGGGAGTCTATTACATTTGGAGAAGGATCAACACCCCAAATGCCCGTCAAATGACGGTACCTCTAATCTAAATTAAGATCTAGTAGGTCTAAATAAAAATGGTTGCTTTTACCCTAATCTTGATTATTAATAGAAAGTGTTATAAAAGAAAAAGAAAAATTATTTTTCAAAACAAGTTGAAATGTCGAGCGTTTTGAAGAATACAATTGAACGGCCGTCGATTGATTCCTCTTTTAACTCTCTTTCACTATTTGTTCTCTTGTTGAGTCTCCCACACCGGGAAGAGATTTTAAAAATGCTGTGTCAAAACTCATTTTTTGTCATTTTTAATTTTTCAAGAAATAAACCGGTTGATTTTAGTAACTTGCCAAAAATCTTATTATTAGAAAAACACACCTTTAAATTAATGTTTTAATTTTCGAATTAAGATTAGCTCAGAAAGATTCGATTATCTACTTCTGAATTAATTTTAATCTAATAATCAAATCTTTAAACCAAAGACTTGATTTTTCAAACTAAGATTAATCCAAAAGGATTTACTGATCGATTTCCAAACTAATTTTAACCCAAAATCGAACCTTTAATTTAAAGGTTTTACATTTTAATCAATTTTGAAAATGCTTACCTTGAAAACTCTTGAATTATTATTTTTGATTCGTTTTGAAAACTGAATAAAAGAACATAATTAAAACCATTTTTTAAAAACACTTTTTATTACATCTTTTAATTTTCTGCTTTTTTTTTTTTTTCATTTTTTTCTTTTTCCTGTCTTTTTTCATTTTCCTCTCATTTTTTTGACCTAAATATTAACTAATGCATGTATGGAATGATGAATGTAAGGTCTGGTTTTATTAGTTGATGAATAAAAAGGAGTTTACTTGATTTGGCCCTCACGAACCTAGCCCGGCCCTCCAGGGATATTCGTGAAAACTAATCAATCTCGGGCGAAACCTCGAGAGGTCGTGCTCTTGCACCTTTACCCGAGATTTGCCCGTCATAGTTAAAAAAACCCCTTTATTAATCGAAGCAGATAAAGGCGGCATGAAATGCAAACAATTATAATTAATGACAAATAAATATGGTATGCATGTAATTAAACTCTACTCTACCTCTACAGTAAACTACTAACTTATTACAAATCCAATGGCTTAATCAAGCCACTAATTTAAATGACAAATAACTTAAAAGAAACGAAAGCCTAAGGGCCAATTTGGTCGGACTGGGGACATTTCTGCACATCAAGTAGAAGATTAGCAAAGTTCACAAAAAGCACAACTAATGTAAAACAGAGACCCAATCACACAACCATACCATGAACACTATAGATTAAGAAGCAAATTGTAACAAAAAGATAAGTAAACCTCAAGTCAGGGACCTAATTGAATCAAAATGCAAATTAAAGCTTCCATCACGGAGTCAAATGAACAAGGAAACAAAACTAAGTCTTTATGCGAACTAAATCAAACATTTCAAATACCTAATTGAGCAAGAAAACAATTCTAATCTTAAATGAGCCTACAAACAAGTTTTTAAAACCCTCATGAACTAGACTATCTCCTTGATTTTGTTTAATCTAGAGAATTAAGCCTTTGAATCCAAGCATTGACTTTTAAACTAAGTTCAATTCAAATAGATTCACCCATCCCCCTTGAGTTGATTTTTAATATAAATAATTTAATCTCTTAACTCAAAGTTTTAACCTTCAAATTAAAATTAGCTCATAATGATATGAAACTCAAATTACAAGCTAATTTTAATTTAAAAATTTATGCTTTGAATCAAAGATTTCATCTTTATAACTAAAATCAACTCAAAAAGTGATTAAGAATCAATATTTGAATCAATTATAGTTTAAAAATCAAAACTTAAGGTCAAGGGCTTAATTTTCTCTTATGTCTAAATTAGATTCCAAGGAAAATGACCATAATCAAATTTTAATCATTTCTTATTCATTTCATCATATCATGGCAAAAAGATAACAACTTTAATCATGGAAACTTAGCAATTTAGACAACAAATGAACCATTAAAGCATAGATGACTACCATAGATATAGTCCATTATATTTACTAATCAAAGACAACATCTCTTCACTAAAGATCTAAGCTCTTTAAACAAATCAATTCTTAAAAATCAACAAACCACCATCATAACCACATAAACACATATAGATTAATTAAAATTAGCTTCATCAATCATGAGAATTTGGAACAAAACAAAATAAATAAAGCAAACAGGCCTTAAATTGCATAAATTGATAAAGAAAAGGAGCCAATTGAAAAGAAAAGGGAGTATACCTGCTCAAGACGGCGCCGTTTTGACAAAGAACCCTTTCAGCCGCGTCTCCTTCTTCCAATTTATTTCTTCTTTGTCGCAACGTCTGGATCCGGGGTGTGCCGAACCCTAACCGCTGAACGACTTAAAAACTAAGGAGTCGCCACTAATCTTTTTTAACCTAAGTGTGATTAGCCACCTATCAATTATTAAGTCTAATATTAACCTATGCTCGGCAAAGGTAACACTAAACCTAATAAACGGTCTTCTAACCAGAGTCTTTAAAGGTTCGGGAGTCGGGTACGCGTGGGAAAGGGTTAGCACCCCCACGACGTCCGTCAAAAGATGGCACTGACTAGTTTAGAATTGACTATGGGTTCCTATTATTGGTTGTCTCTATCTTTAAGTATTTTTCATGCCATTGGACTCTTTTATTAATTTTTGAAATTAAGCAAATAAACAAGCAAAAATAAGTTTTGGATTTTGAAATAGAAATGTTAGGGACTTCCCCGTTTACTATTTTGTTCTCTTTTTGGGCTCCTCATGATGAGGATTTTCTTTAAAACTTACCGTTAAAACGACTTAATTTTTCTTGAAAACTATTATTTGTCGGGAACTTTCCCTTCTTTCGAAAACTTTGAGAAAAAGACTCTTTTTGATTAATTGATTTTTGTCTTTCGAAAAACCAAAGAGAACAAATGCAAGCACAAACTCTTTTTAATTTCCGAAAGGGGTTTTTATCCTTTCTCTCTTTTTTTTTGATTTTGTTAGCAACTAATTCTTAACTGACTCAATCACCCTGAATTAAGCCATTTTATTTTCCCTAATCCCTGCTTCTTACTAAACTTAATTACCCTGAATTAAGTTACTTATTGAACTACTTAATTACCCTGAATTAAGTTATTCATTAACTCACTTAATTACCTTGAATTAAAGTTGATTACTGACTCACTTAATTACCCTGAATTAAGTTGATTACCGACTCACTTGATTACCCTGAATTAAGTTGATTACTGAATTACTTAATTACCCTGAATTAAGTTGATTACCGACTTGCTTAATTACCCTGAATTAAGTTGCTTATTATTGATTCACCTTTTCTTACTTCTTAAAGCCTGGTCTCAATCTCTTTTTTTGAACTTTTATCTTTGAAGACTAAAAAGAAGACAATTTTCCGACACAAACTCTTTTTATATATTGAAGAAAATAACTTTATTAACCCCTTTTCAATTTCCCTTTTTTTGGATTTTTCTTATTAATTATTTGAAAATTACTAAGTCTAACTCTAGATGCATGAATGCACATGATGCATGATTTCCAGTTAAAATGCAATTTTTACCAGGTGATTATACGAGAGGCATCATTTTGGACACCTTCCACTTGACTGGTAAGACCCCCAAATAAATGCCTCAAGCCTAGGAAATTCGGATTAAAATGGACAACTTTGTCGACATTTCAACCTGATTATTCTATCATCGGAGTCCCTTTACTTTTCTCGAATGAGTATGGCATAATTGTTGCGGTTAAACTAGCCTAAAACAATAAACAAGAACAAGAAGATTTTTACGTGGTTCGATTAATTTGAATTGTTATTTGTGCCTGGAATTCTTGTTAACCCGGCCCGAATTGCGACCCAACCCGAAATTTGTGGAGTTACGAATTTTGTGGATTTTTCCTAGAGGTCCGCGGTATGGATTAGTTCTCCTAGTCCGAATAGGACTAAATACCCTATGATTATATAAGGGGTCTATATCTTGTATTCTTGATTGTATTGTTTTCTCCCAAAATTATTATTGTTGCGATTAAACTAGCCTAAAACAATAAACAAGAACAAGAAGATTTTTACGTGGTTCGATCAATTTGATCTACGTCCACGGGCAGAGAGAAATTCTTATTAATTTTGGGAGAAAACAATACAATCAAGAATACAAGATATAGACCCCTTATATAATCATAGGGTATTTAGTCCTATTCGGACTAGGAGAACTAATCCATACCGCGGACCTCTAGGAAAAATCCACAAAATTCATAACTCCACAAATTTCGGGTTGGGTCGCAATTCGGGCCGGGTTAACAAGAATTCCAGGCACAAATAACAATTCTCCACCTTGACTTGAATTCTACATAACCCAATCGAAGTATCTCCACCTTGACTTAAGTTTACCAAATCACCAAAATAAGCCAAAGCTTCTCTCTCTGCCAATCAAGCCCCTAAGGGCTTCATGCTATGCGAACATTTACCAAGTCCAAGCTATGCTTGAACTTGTCAGTTGTCAATGGCTTCGTCAACATGTCTGCAGGATTATCAACTGTAGGAATCTTCTCTATAGTGGCCACCTTATTATCCAAAGCATCACGAATAAAATTCAATCTAACATCAATATGCTTTGATCTTTCATGATACACAGGGTTTTTCGCCAAACTCAAAGCACTCTGACTATCACAATAAATAACAGGTTTCAAAACATCCAAACCCAAACTATCAACAAGACCATGCAACCACATACCTTCTTTAATCCCTTCAGTCAATGACATATATTCTGCCTCAGTAGTAGACAAAGCAACAGTTGTTTGAAGTGTTGCTTTCCAACTAATAGCACAACCATACAGGGTGAAGATATAAGATGTTAAAGATCTTCTTTTAATAAGGTCACCAGCATAACCAGAATCAACATAACCAATCAATCCGGAATTACCATCAGAACCATAAACCAAACAGACATTCTTCGTTCCATTCAAATATCGCATAATCCACTTAACAGCCTCCCAATGAGTTTTACCAGGATTGCTCATAAACCTACTAACCACACTAACAGCATGAGCTAAGTCTGGCCTAGTGCAAACCATAGCATACATCGAGCTACCTACTGCGCTAGAATATGGTATTCTACTCATGCAGATAACTTCATCATCAGAACTAGGTAGAGCACTAGCATCAAGTTTAAAATGTGCAGCTAAAGGGGTACTAACCGGTTTGGCTTTATCCATTTGAAAAGATTGCAGAACCTTTTCGATGTATTTCTGTTGAGATACATACAACAATCCTGCTTTTCTATCCCTCCAAATCTCCATACCCAAAATCTTTTTCGCTGCACCCAAATCCTTCATCTCAAATTCACTGCTTAGCAAAGCTTTCAGGCTATTAATCTCAGCCAAATCCTTGGCTGCAATCAACATGTGATCAACATATAGCAGCAAATATATATATGAACCATCAGACAACTTCTTAGAGTACACACAATTATCATACTGATTTCTAACAAAATCATGAGAAACCATAAATGAGTCAAACCTCTTATACCACTGTCTAGGAGACTGTTTCAAACCATACAAGGACTTCTGCAATAAGCACACATGGTCTTCATTCTCAGAATCAATAAATCCCTCAGGTTGTGACATGTAAATCTGTTCCTCTAGATTACCATGCAAAAGGGCAGTCTTAACATCTAACTGTTCTAGATAGAGATCAAGAGTACTAACCATGGCTAGAAAAACCCGAATAGTTGTGTGCTTCACAACTGGTGAGAATACCTCATTGTAGTCTATTCCCTCCTTTTGCGAAAAACCCTTAGCCACAAGTCTAGCCTTGAACCTTGCAGGTTCTACTCCGGGGATTCCCTCTTTCCTTTTGAATACCCATTTACATCCTACTCGTCTCACTCCTTTTGGCAATGGTACAAGCTTCCATGTCTCATTCTTTGCAAGAGACTGCATCTCCTCATTCATAGCTAACAACCAGTCTGCTGCATTCTCACTTTTAATTGCCTCCTTATAGGATCTTGGTTCATCAGAATTAATAATTTCTGCCATTGCAAAGCATATGCAATAGGATCAGTTTCACCAACATTTAGACTAATGCAATCTGCATACCTCTGTGGCTTTTTTTATTTCTCTCCTTGTTCTTCTTTCTGCTATACTTTTTGACAAATCATCAGTTTCAGTTCAAGGCTCTTCTGTAGTAATAGAAGGTGATTTAAAAGGTGGAGCATCAAGTACCACACTCTGGTCAGTACCCGCAAGATCAACAAGCTCCTCTTTCTAGCTAAACATAGCAGATTCATCAAAGGTTACATCTCTGCTTATAATAACTTTGTTGCTATCACAATGCCATAACCTATAACCTTTAACACCAGTTCCATATCCTAGAAATATGCACTTAATTGCCCTAGGCTCCAGTTTACCATCATTAACATGAGCATAAGCAAGACAACCAAATATTCTCAAGCCAGAGTAATCAGAGGGTTTATCGTACCATACCTCTTGAGGAGTGTTCAAATCAATCGCAGTTGATGGAGACCTATTCACCAAATAAGCAGCAGTATTAACTGCTTCAGCCCAGAACTTCTTCGACAAACCAACATTTAGTCGCATGCACCTAGCACGCTGCAGAAGTGTTTGGTTCATGCGTTCTGCAAGCCCGTTTTGTTGTGGCGTTCTTCGTACAGTGTGATGCCTCACTATACCCTCTTTCTTGCAGAACTCATTGAATTCGACCACAGAATTCCAAACCATTATCAGTTCTAAGAGCCTTGATTTGTCGACAGGTACGTTTTTCAATCATAACCTTCCACTCTTTGAACCGATCAAACACCTCATCCTTTGTTTTCAGAAAATATACCCAAACCTTCCTGGAGTAATCATCAATGAAAGTCACGAAATACCTGCATTTACTATGAGACTCCACAGGAGCAGGACCCCACAAATCAGAATGAACATAATCAAGAATCCCCTTAGAAGTATGCTTGCCAGAACTAAACTTAACCTTGCGCTGCTTGCCTAAGACACATGTTTCGTAGAATTTAAGTTTTCCACATTCTGACCCATCTAAAAGACCTCTTTTGGTCAAAATTGACAGTCCTTGCTCACTCATATGCCCCAACCTACGATGCCACAATTCTGTACGATCATTTGAATCCCCAAGAGACTCGGAAACTACTACTTCTCCTATCACTGAATTGCCTATCAGAGTGTAAATCCCGTGTTGCAATTTACCCTTCAAGATAGTCATAGCACCTTTCGAAACTTTGATCTGCCCATTTTCGCCAGAATATTTATACCCTTGTTTATCAAGAGTACCCAAAGAAATCAAATTCTTCCTAAGCTCAGGAACAAGCCAAGCATCAAACATTCTAATTGTTCCATCATGCGTTTTAATCTGCACTGAACCACTGCCCTTGACACTCAAAGCTGTTTCATCACCCAACATCACACTTCCGTTCCACTCCTTAAAAGTGGTGAATAAGTTTCTTGAAAACGTCATGTGATAAGACGCACCAGTGTCTAGAACCCATGTGTTTGCAGAACCCGTAGTACTAACAGTTAGAACATCAGTACCTACTTCATCATCTGAACTCTCCACAAGGGATGAACCCTCTTGAACAATAGCTGCTGTAGCCTTTACATTCGATTCCTTCTTCTCACTAGAATTACCTTTCTTGCGATCAGGACAGTCTTTACGCAGGTGCCCTTTCTCATTACAGTAAAAGCATCGAAGCCTAGATACCCTCGATTTGGAGCGTGATCTGAACCTAGCAGTGCCGCTGCTTTTCTCCTTGTTTCTGCCTCGAGTAACAATTAAACCCGCTTCACCATCGACATCTGCTGAAACCTTATTCTGCAGTTCTTTTGAAAGCAAAGCGTCTTTAACATCCTTCAGAGCAATCGTGTCTCTACCATACAACATGGTATCCCGAAAATTCTGAAACGACCTAGGCAACGAACATAGGAGAATCAGCGCCAAATCCTCATCTTCTATCTTGACTCCAACTCCACCAAGATCAAGAATAATCCGATTGAAGCTATCAAGATGATCTTTTATTGGTGTATTTTCTGCCATCTTGAATATGTACAGGCGCTGCTTCTGGAACAACCGATTAGTCAATGACTTCTTCATATAC
>AWWV01012909.1:0-25689 GCA_001974805.1 Corchorus capsularis
AACGCTAAACCCTAAATCCCAGAAAAAACGATTTCTCAATAAACCCTTATCACGAACAGATACCAGGGACCAATCAAGAAATCTAATCCAAGCTCTTGATACCAATTGTTGCGATTAAACTAGCCTAAAACAATAAACAAGAACAAGAAGATTTTACGTGGTTCGATCAATTTGATCTACGTCCACGGGCAGAGAGAAATTCTTATTAATTTGGGAGAAAACGATACATCAAGAATACAAGATATAGACCCCTTATATAAACATAGGGTATTCAGTCCTATTCGGACTAGGAGAACTAATCCATACCTCTGCTTCCATCACAGATCTCTAGGAAAAATCCACAAAATTCGTAGCTCCACAAATTTTGGGTCGGGTCACAATTCGGGCCGGGTTAACAAGAATTCCAGGCACAAATAACATCAAGGATCAATTCAATTATGAAATCAGAATAACAAAGAATATTAAGAGTATCCAAT
Organism: Corchorus capsularis; assembly: GCA_001974805.1. NCBI lineage: Eukaryota > Viridiplantae > Streptophyta > Magnoliopsida > Malvales > Malvaceae > Corchorus > Corchorus capsularis. The sequence continues at coordinate 477 of AWWV01012909.1, forward strand.
TCAATAGATCAAGATATAGCAAGCATCCTTATTCTTAAGTAACCATAATCAAAGTAGTTCTAATCACTTATCATTTATCACAACTATAACTACTTCTTCCTATAAGCTTTTGTCTTCATCTTTATCTCTACTACTCAAACAATTGCATACTATGAATACAAATCAAGAATTTCGCATGGGTTATAATTGTTTTTAAAAGGGTAATTAATTTAGAAAAGTGAGGTTACTAACCTCAAAGTGTTCATGCATAGGGGTTACTAATGCCCTTTATTTTATTTTTGTGAGGCTACTAGCACTCTAGAGGGACAATACTTTTGCCGATCCATGCCTCTTATCCTCTTCCCAAGGGTTACTAACTACTTTTGTTTAAAGAGAAGAGTGACAACAATGGATTTTTTTAAATTTTTTAAGGCAAAAGATATCTCTTCTCCTCTTGCAGGAAAAACACTCTTATTTATAAGAAAAAGTATTTTTTTTTTAACTACCTTTCTAATATAGATAGTCCCCCACACTTATTTTTTGACATATTCATAAAATACTCTCATAAGTGTAGTTTCAATAAAAACTAAACATGAGTTCTAGAAATAGGCAATCATAGAAATAATCTATGGTAAGCAATTATCACAGATTTCAATTATACCTAATCTAAGAAATAAGATATCATACTATAAATAAATCAATGAATCAATCATTCTTAAAAATCCTAAGATATCATCAATCAAAAATCAAATCAATGACTCAATACATGCATAAAAAATCAAAATTTTGTCAAAATTTTCGAAAAAAATTATACCTTTATGCATAAAATTGGTCAAATTGGTATAATTTTAAGGCAAATAAGAATTAATTTGCTCACTCCCCCACACTTAAAAGATACATTGTCCCCAATGTATTAACAAGCGTGGAAAATCAAAGCAAAAATAAATATGCATCTTTTAAATCCTAATTAACCTATATAACCTATATCTAAATGAATCGCATATCAAAGAAAAATCAATCAAAATATTGCAAGAAAAAGATAGAGTTAAAGAAAGCTTCTCTATTCTCCAAGCATAAGCTCCAATTGGATCCAATGAGGATTTGGAATCGGCAAGGGGCATATTCTCCATTTAATTTCTCTTGCTTTGCAATTGTCCAAAACGTAAGGTCCTAATGCTTCTTCTTTGGTATGGAAATCCGAAAAAAAAAATAAAGAAAATAAAACAAAGAAAATATTAAGGGTTAGTAAAAATAATATTGGGTTGCCTCCCAATAAGCGCCTTTCTTTAAGGTCTTTGGCTAGACTGCCTTAAAGAAGGTTATTCTTCAAGGGTTAAGGAATTTTGGGTGTAATCCTTCAACAGGTCTTCAATAATTCTACTTTCTTCAATGACTTTGATAGTTTCAAGTTGAATTTTATCAAGACTTGAAAGAATCAAAGAAGCACGATTTGGCGATGGCATGGATGTGATTGGTGGTGGCATGGTTGGGCGCGCGGATGGCATGGCATAGGCCAGGCATGGCCGGGCATGGTACGCGGATAAGGCCGGGCATGGCACGGTGGTTTCTTGATGGTAAGCTTGCATGGCCGGTACTAACCGGGCAGGTGGCGCGGCTGGAACGGCATGAGGCGAGCTAGGCTTGGGTGGTTGCGCGACATTGACCGGGCATGGCGCGGATGGATGCGCAATAGGAGCGGGCAAGGCCGAGCATGACATGGGCGGCATAGCGGCTGGCACAGGACATGGCGCGGATTGAGCGAGCAGGGCCGAGCATGGCAGGGCAGGAGCCGCGGTAGTGGCTTGGCTCATCCGGGCATGTGGCGCGACAAGGACATGGCTCGTCCAGACAGGTGACTCGGGTGGCCGGGCTAGTTGCACGGGCTTGGGCTGTCTTGGCTGGTGTTGGCCGGCCATGTGATGTCGATGGCCGGGCTATGGCCGGGCAAGATGGCTTGTGCGGCACAGGCTTAGCCGGGCTGAGTCCTTGAACAGCTTCCTTCGGTGTATTGATTATCATCTAAGCAAAACTCTCCAATATCTCGTATATGTCAGCAATGCTGTGATCGAACAAGGGAATATAGATGAGAGTGTCGATAGACAATCTATCAGAAGCTCTTAATCCTTGGTAGAAGTTTTAAGCCAATCTTCTTTGATCATAACCATGATGAGGGTGAGCAGCACATAGCTTCTTAAACCTTTTCCAAAATTGGGGAAAATTCTCCACTTGGCGTTGAAGAATACTTCCAACTTTAGTTCTATGTTTAAGATCTATATCTTGCTTCTTGGTTGAATTGCTTGGTGGATCGATCTTCAAGGATGGTTGAACTTCTTTGTTGTTGACTTCTAGCTCCTTCTTGGCTTCTTTCGCTCGATCTTTCTTCTTTCTAAAGTTAGGGGGCTCAATTGCTTTAGACAAAGCTTCCAATGCTTCATATGCGGCATCAAGAGTTCTATCAAACAAGGGAATATTATCGATGCTATCAACAAGAATTTGATCATCTACTCCAAATCCTTCATAGAAATAGGTAATCAAAAGTTGTTGTGATATGCCATGGTTAGGGCAGTTGGCGCATAGCATCTTAAATCTATCCCATGCTTGGTAAAAATTTTCATCTTTTTGTTGTTGAAAAGCAGCAATTCGTTGTCTTCCTTTGGAAATCTGGGCAGGTGATGTTGATGAAGGATCTTCAATGGCTCCTTTCCTAACAAATTTAGAATTTATAACATAAACAAAATTGTTAGATTTCAAAGGCACTTGAGATGAAATTCTTGGGTGGATGACTTCACCATCGAATTCCATGGTCAATGAACCATTGAATACATCAATCTTGGTATGAGAAGTCTTGAGGAAAGGTCTTCCTAATAAAAGAGGACATTGATCTTTCGAATACTCTATATTCATGATGAATATGTCGATAGGAAAAATTAGATGCTCAACTTTAATTAAGATATTCTCTAAAACACCTTTGGGATAAACCAAAGATCCGTCAGCTAATTGCAGAATAACATCAGTATTCTTCAAAGAACCAAGATTTAAAGATTTGTAGAAAGAATAAGGCATCACGCTTAAAGAAGCACCTAGATCAAGCATCGCATTCTCTATAATACTTCTTCCAATAGAACAAGTAATAGAAAACGTACCTGGATCTTTGCACTTAGGAGGTAAACTCTTTTGAAGCACAACAGAGACATTAGCTCCAACGCTTACCTTACCTTGTAATCTATTCTTGTTGGTACAAAGTTGCTTAAGGACCTTTGCATAATTCGGAATCTGTTGAATGGCATCAAGAAGTGGGATGTTGACCTCAACTTTTCGAAATATCTCCAAAATATCTTGATCATCATCTTGTTTCTTCGACTTCTCCAATCTTGATTGAAAAGGAATTAGGTTGGAATTGGTTTTAGGCTTGTTGGTATTACACACACCTTTTCCTTTGGGTTGAATTGCGGAATCTTCTTTGTTGGAACCTTCAATCGGCGCAGCTCCTTTGTTTCTGAATTCATCTTCATTCTTGATTTCGGCATGCTCTTGCAATTTGTCTTCTTTGGTGTAGCTCGGCTCTCCTTCTTCTTGTTGATGTGCGGCAAGGTTTGGATAAGGGTCTTGGAACTCTTTTCCACTCCATAGAGAAATTGCACTGACATTCTCTCTAGGAGGTACCTTTGGTTGTGATGGAATTCTTTGTTGACCTTGTATCTTGCAATCACTTAAATCACTACCTAATTGGCTAATTTGTTTTCTCATCATCTCCATAGCTTCTTTGATTTGTTGTAACTCGATGGCTTGTGAAGATTGAAAATTAGGTCTTTGAAAATTCGGCCTTCCTTGAAAATTACCTTGGTTCCCATATTGTTGACTTGGTTGTTCAGGTCTCCAATAAGGTTCAGTCTTCCTTTGATAAGCTCCTTGTAATCCCACGGCATTGACTCCTTGCTTGTTGTCTTCCAAAGTAGCGCAAACCCTAGGCACACTTGAAAAATTCGCATGGAACAAATCAGTGAGCAAAGCGATTTGCTGATTCGTTTCTTGGAGTTGTTGCTCCAATGAGGTGGAATAGGTAGAAACTTCATTGATTCTTCTTGTAGGGCCTTCTCTTGAAAAGTCTTCTCGAGATCCAAATTGTTGAGTGTTTGCAGCCATATTTTCCACTAAAGACCAAGCTTCGGCGGGAGTTTTGTCTATGAAAGATCCTCCACTTGCAGAATCGATGGAAGATCTGTCAAACGGTAGTAATCCTTCGTAGAAGTACTGGATCAGCAACTGTTCATTGATTTGGTGATTGGGGCAGCTCGCACAAAGTGTTTTGAAACGTTCTCAATATTCATGCAATGTTTCTCCATGGCGTTGCTTGATTTCGCAAATCTCCTTCCTTATACTTGATGTTTTGTGTGCAGGAAAGTACTTTTCCAAGAACAACTTCTTAAGGCTCGTCTAAGATGTGATTGAACCAGTGGGTAGTAGGTACAACCAATCTGGTCCATAAGAGTGAACGGAAAGGTTCTTAACAAGAATTGATCTTCAGGAATACCTTGAATACTTGTAGATGAACAGGCAATCTGGAAATCCGTAAGATGTCGGTGAGGATCTTCTCCAGGCAAACCATGAAATTTGGGTAAAATCTGAATAAATCCAGATTTAATCTCAAAGTTTCCATTAGTATCTGGGTAACGAATGGCTAAGCGTTTGGTATTGACGTTTGGTGCAGCTAACTCTCTCAGAGTTTTGGGTTGTTCTTCTTCAGCCATATCTTCTGACGATGTTGAAACAGCAGATCTAGGAGAACTTAGTTGAGAACTTGAATTGTATGTCCTTCTTCTTGTACTCGGCTTTGTGTCTTTTTCTTATTCTGAAATAGTGTTCTTTCAAGCTCAGGATTAAATTCTAAACCTTCAATACCAGTACTTCTTGTCTTTGGCATGCAACTTCCTAGAAAAATCAAACAAAACTAAAAAGGAAAATTAGCAGTAACAGTTCTTAAATAAAAATTAAAAGCAGAAACAGAAAAAAAAAATTATATTTTTTTAATTTTAAAAAGGAAAAACGGAAAAGAAAAACTTTTTTTTCAAAAATCGGAAACCCTAAATTTTTTATATTTTTTTAAATCGCAATTTTTTTTTTAGAAAAATTTGGAAAAAGGAAAAACTTTTTTTTTAGTAAAAATCGGAAAAAAGGAAAAACTTTTTTTTTTAGTAAAAAACTGAAAAACATAAAACTAATTGTTGGATCTAATCTCTCTTCACTTCCTCTCAATTCAATTCCCTTCCCCGGCAACGGCGCCAAAATTTAGGATCGTGTCGTCTATGACCATAAAAATAATCCCCACAATAACTAACTAGAATAGCTAGGGCAAATAGGGGTCGAATCCCACAGAGAAGGGTTATGTGATGAACGATAGAGAATAATGAAAAATCTTTTCCAAAGAAATCAAATAGAAAACAGGGGATTGTGAAAATCAATTATAAAGAAAACAATTAAACTAAAAAATAAAGCAAAGCAAATTAAATCTAAATCTAAATAGAATATAACGCAAACAATAATTATAAAGCATACTTCTTCTCCGATGGTATGATTCAATCAGATTCACTATGGATCATCGACTTAAAAGGTGAATTAAGCATCTTATTCTTGACTGACAACTGATATAGGTTGCCCAACATGTATTTTAGATAAGAGGCCGACTAAAGCTGTAGTTATCCCTTTTATTCCTTCAGCAATCGATTACTTTCTTAGGGCTTAAAGATCACTTGAGAACAAAGCATTAAGATTAATAATTTTACACACATGCCTACAAAGTAGAACCATACGAAGAGAAATTTCTCGCCCTCTGATAGACAAATACCCATTAAGCAACGATTAAACAAACATAATTTGCTACATACAATCAAACTTGAGTGATTAATTCTAAGCTTGATCTAGTCATAGATCTTCCTCTTACATCGTTAGTGGCCACATAACTCAGATAAGATTCAGAATCATAAAATTATTTTAGGGTTTTGACTACTATCATCAAGAACTTAACACAAAATTATAGGTATAGAAATCTCACCATAATCAATTGATTGAATTCACCAAATGATCAGAAGTATTAAGGATTTAGCTACTCATGGACTTAGGAAAATCCATGAGAGGCATAAGAATACTTACAGGACTAGGGAGGAACGATTTCTCCCCCTTCAAACCCTAGGGACGTCGCACCCCTCTATGGCTAGAAAGGGTGTCGACTTCTCCCTCTTCTAAAACTAGAGAAAACCTAAAAACTAAAGAAAGTTAGAAAAAGAGAATTATCTAAAATTTGTGAAAGGTAAAGTTGTGTGATTTGTGATACAGTAGGTGGCTATTTATAGTGGAGGAATAAGGTAGGATGGTTTAGCCATGACTTAGTCTCCAAGTTGGATTAGGTGTCATCCTAGAGTAGAATCCAAGTCAAAAAAGGATTCTGGAATTTTCTGGAATCTGGCAGAAACTTCGACTTGATATTCAGACTTAAATATGGCAGATCTGGGCTTTTTACTTCGAAAGAAAGTTGTAGAGCTCGGAGTTAGCTTTCCAACGGCTACTCATGGGCTTAAAACGGACATCTAAGAAGAAAGTTATGGCCTTTCTACGAAGACTGCGTTGAAACCGGGCTTATATCGCAAATCTGCGGGATTATTGCGGGATTTGGATATTCTTTTGGATATTAGGCCTACAAATTGGGATTTTAACTCCAATTATAGGTTTATATGGGCTGAGTATATTCCCATATAAATAATCCAAAAATCCTCAACTTCAGGGCTTCTTCTGGGCTTGGCTTCAATCGTTTGCAAATAAGCTCCAAATCTTCAATTTTTACTTCTTGAATTAATTCTTCAATTGGCTTCAAATCTTCAAAATATCTTCAATCACGAACTTCGCTTCTTCAAATCTTCATTCCAAATGACTAAATCCATAGTTGAGTAAAAAGTCACAAAAATAGCTCCAAAAAGAGTGAAAAACAATAAGTTTTCACTTTTCTTGTCTTGAAGACCTAAAAACACAAATACTAGCAAAATATGGTAAAAACACATATAAAAATAGTAAAAAGTATAGAAAAATAGATATAAAAACATGCATAATTTGAGCTCGATCAGCAACGACCAAAGGAATAATGAGGTTTTCGAAAAAAGAACAAAAGCAAAAAAAGAAAAAAAAAGGGGGGAAGGTTTTCGAAAAAAAAAAAGATTGTGAATAGGGAAAAGTATTTCTGTTTACAAAAAGAATCATTCGTTTTCTTGGAAACCAAACTGGGCTAACAACTAAGAACAATCATAAGTTTGTAATAGTTTCACCTGTTTGAACTCCACTCATAATTAAATGCAATGCATGTTTCAAGCCCACGTTCTTGTCTCATATTCCATTCATTCTTTATTCATATTCTATTCGAATATCACTCTTGTATATATATAGTCTCTATTATTATATTTTAGGGTAAATGATGATGAATGCAAAGGCGCTTTGGACAAGCCAGGATTTGACTTTGAGAGGCCTATCTATGCTGATAAGCTAAACGATGAAGAGATCGAGGATCAGACCATCCCCTCAGACCTATTGAGATTAATTGAACAAGGAGGAAAAGCAAATTGTACTTCTCGAAGAGATCACAGAATTAGTTAGCTTGGAAACAGAAGAAGCTCTTGCAAAAGTGAAAGATTAGTACTAGTTTGGTAGAATAGGACAGACAGGGTGGTAGATTCGTTGAAAAAGTTCTCAGATGTGTTTGCTTGGTCATGTTAGGGCGTACCGGGTATGGATTGATAAATAGCAGCTCATTAATCACCCATTAAATTAGGCACGAGACGAATACAACAGAAGTTGAGGCGGAAGAAGTCAGACATGTTAAAGTAGAGAAGCTGCCCAAAGCCAGATTTCTACAAGGAGCCAAATACCTCAAATGGCAGACTAATATTTTATCCCAATCCCAAAGAAAGACGGCAAAGGTAAAAGCAGATCAAAATGGCGCCACTTGGGGAATCTTTTGCTACAAAGTTATGCTGTTCGGACTAGAAGAACGCTGAGGCAACCTGCCAAAGGTTGATGGTTACACTCTTCCATGACATGATTTCTAAAGACAAGTCGCCTAAAAAAAAAGAACAAAAGAAGAAGAAAGAAAAAATAATCAAATTGCGACGGGCCCTCTAAATTGCCAAGGCATTGGAACAATATCGGTATCTAGACTAGGATTCTTTGTAATGAGACAGAGTAGGGGCTAGTAGGCATTAGAAAGAAAAGTGAAAGAACTAGAAGCATATGGGGACTCAGCAGAAAGGAAATGGGGAAGGGCATTTGATAAGAAAGTTCGCCCAAGACGGTTCAAGGAAGAGGAGTTAATTTAAAAAAAAAAAAGTGTTCTTCTGAATCAAGGAGACCCTAGGGGCAAGTGGACCCCGAATTGTGATGGCCCATATGTAGTCAAGAAGGCTTTTTCAGAAGAGCCATAATTTTACAAGAAATGGACGGGGAACAGTTCCCGAGTCCCATCAATGCAGACGCAGTAAAAAGTACTGCGCCTGAAGAGGAATAAAGACTAAAAAAAAAAACTGGGTCTAAAAAAGAAAGAGGTCGCAAAAAGAGAAAAATATAAAAAGGAGGGGTTCAAGCTAAGAACCCGCAAAGGACGGCTTGGATCCACTGGGGGTCGCTTGAGTCAAAAACCCAAAAGGGCGGCTCAAGCGAAGGATGGAAAAGGAGAAATTTGAGCTGAAAACCCGAAAATGGCGATTTTAAGAATTTGGACGGAACAAATTGGTGGTAGGTGGGTATCAAGCTATCACTTAAGGTCAAAAGGGAGTAAGGGCACGATCCAGACAGTTTGGCCTCTTTGCCCATAAAGAAAGAGATCCCAGGTTCTGTGCCTATGAGCTCTCAATAGGATCTTGCACTTTCAGACCGGTCCTTTTAGCGCGCAAGTGAGTCTAGCCTGAGTGGGTGCTATCAGTACAGTAGGTTTTTCTCTAGGAAAAATCCAAGAGGCTCTGTCATCATATCGTCGTCGGAGTATTCATCGTTACGAGGCGCTACCTTTCTATGCTATCATTTTCTTCTTAATATGAGACTTTCTTGATTAACGACTACACTCTTTCTACTCTTATCTATATTGCAGTATTAGTGCAAACATTGTGTTTCTTTCTTTGTGTGTGGGATTGTCATATTGCATAGCATGTCATCACTATCTTCCTTTCAATATGGTAAAACATTTCTGTTAATAAAAAAACAGGTCAAAACTATCTTCCTTTCAATAACTAGTGTCGATACAAGTCTTTTTTAGACAAGTTACAAATTCAGATTTGCAAAATTTTGCATTCCATTTGTGAGCCTAAGACGAAGGTTAAGATATCAGACGAGAAAGTCTTATAAGTGGTGGTCACCAATTTTTCAATAATAGGTTAGCATATGGGGGCATGTCAAGCAAAATAATAAGATAATGACAGGGGTAAATGGGGCATTGTGTCATAAAATCATGACATGTTTTAAAACGTTTCATGTTTAACACATACCAAATTTTGACATTTGACAAGTTTGTGCAGGGAGGTAAAAGTTGATCTTAAAAGCAAAGGGGCAAGGAGATCCTTTAAACCCAGCCATTCATGGAAGATCCGAAGAAAGGAAGCTTGTCAGGGAGACAAGGGAAGTCGAAATGCATTTACTTTCCATAGTTAATTCCTCTGTTATTCAACATACATGAGCATCCATGCATACATACACATCCAATCATCATCCATGACATGATAAAGTTAGGGGCAAGGATGGCCAAGTGATTTAGAGTCCAAGTGAACAAAGCAATAGCAATCAAGGAGAATGAGCAGATAGTCAGGAGGCAAAAGACAAGAAATAAAGGGTGGCATCAGTAATAAAAACGGGTGTCTACGTCTTTGCGCACTTCCTAACTCTCAGAAAACATACAAACTACTCTTTTGCATTCTTTCCGATAGTAAGAAAGCACACAAAGAGGGGCAGCTGTAGACACCCGTTTTAAAGAGTATCCTTTTGTTAGAACAAAGGAATTTCCAGGGGTATTTTGGTCATTTTCGCACTCAGGGATATTTGTGTCATCTTTATACTAGAAGGGGATTTTTAGAGTACTCTCATCTTTGAAAAGTAAGTAACTAAGTATTTTGGTCCTCGGTTAGACCCATTAGTAGCCTTTGGGCTTGCATTTAGGTGATCCTTTTTTGGCCTTTTGCGCTTTTGTTTGATTATTGGGCTTTTAAGACTTTTGGGCTTTTGATAAGGTTGTTTAAATAAATAATTGTCCTTAGTATAACTTATGGAATTGCATGTAGTTACTTAACTTATAATACATTCTCATAGGCAATTACATTGAAATTGCTTTTTTATATGAAAGTAATTTGAAGAATACATACTTTTATACTCCAGAGTACAAAGTGGTAAAAAAAATGTGAATAATAAAAAGTGTACATCTTCATTAGTGTTTTTTACAATCGGTAAAAGGGCGACAAAGTCCATGAGCTATCTTCCCAAATTTCCTTCATCTGCTCTTTTTTTCCTTGGTTCCATTTTTTTAAAACATGATCATCTGCACATGGAAAAAGAAAAGGACCGCACAGGCAAAGAAATGTGTTCCCCAGGCTTATGGTGATACACTATTGATTAGTGCACACTATAGTCTCTTTTGGCCACAAGGTAGAAATAAACATGCAGAGAGGCTCAACAAAGCAATACGGTGTACCCCAGTGCCAAAGGTCTTTTAGAATACCTCATTATGCTGAGCTATACACCTGAAGGGAGGAGAAGGTAATGACAAAGTATAAAAGAGCAAACAAAGCAACACAAAGCACAGCAGCAAACATGGCAAAAGATTAACAAAGAAAAGGCCGAGACAAAAAGTAAGGCCTGGGGAGGCTTAGTTTTGGCCAAGTCGAAAATGAGACTCAGAATTGCTTCCTAAGCCTCAGATGCATCAATAGGGCCTTGAGACATGCACAGGAAAGATGGATTAGGCAAAGCAAATGCATATAGCCTTTCACGCAGCATGCAAATCACCGAAAGCATGACATGATCACAGCAGCATAGAAGTACACATTCAGTAAGGATCATTTCGAGATGATAAATAAGTCTGTTGGGCATTAGAACACTTAGTTTATGTCAAGTCAGTAACATTTTGTAAAACATTAAGTTTAGTTGTACACACCGAGCACATCAAAATAGATTGAATTCAATGGCAACGACTAGAAAGGTAGTATATCATAGTAGAGACAGAGCAGAACATAGGACAAGCATCTGAAGTGCAGCACAGGTTGCAAATTACAGCAAGTCATAGGAAACAATAATTGGTCCAAGAAAGGGTAAATTTACCAGCAAAATGAATGGTCAACACAGACATCAAATAACACTCAAACACCCAGATTCAACAAAAAAAAAAAGAACAGTTGCAAGCATTATATACCAGATTTACTCAAGGATTCAGGACAATTCGGAATGATCAAATTAATGCAAAGCAGAGCACGTTCAAGCCCCATTTTTGCAGCCAAGAGAAGCAAACAGAAGCAGATTAGAAGCAGTAACAAATTAAAATCCGGCTCGCAATAGCAGCAATAAAAATTTCCACAGAGACTTGGGAGCAGTTGAAATTGATTATAGTAGGCATACAACATGACATCTCATTCATGGCATTATAAAGTTACATAAATGTTATTCAATGGTCATCAATAAGGCAACATGAAGAACTCGGAAGCATGTTAACACTTTGGCTAAAGCATTTTGCACATAAACTATTAGCATTTAAGTACAATTACTTAGCATATGGCATTGCATCGTTACAGCAGTAGCATGCACATCACTGTAGCAATAAATATAGCAGTTCTTAAACATCAAAACAGTTTAGCTTAGTCACCCAATTTCAGCACAGTATTTTATATTCATCATCTTAATTCATTGTCAAGATTGCACTATCAGATTAGCACATACCAGCATTCTCATCTTAGACATTCTCAGCACTACACACAGCAACAATTCAGCCAAGCAGAGCCCAGTTCCAAGCAGTTAACAGAGAGGGAAAAGAAATTAAAAGAAACTACCTGAGAGGGAATTTACCTCACCCTGCCAGCTCATCACCTGCAGAAGCAAACAAGAAAGGGAAATGAGTCATCGTTGAAACCTCGGAATGAAATATTCGCGCCTGGTGAAACAAGTGAAACCAGAAAAATCCAAAAAAAGGAAGGTGATAGGAAGGTAATAGATTTGCTGACTCACTAGAGGAGACAGCTCAGCAAGCACCATCCTTATCCTTCCCCTTCACCTGCTCATAAGGAAACAAAAAATTGATTAGGAAGATGACAGCTAGATGGAGGGGTTGAGGCTCATCTGTAAAAGGAGAAATGAGTATAAAAACAGAAGCTTACAGCTTAGTTATGGGGAAAAAAAGGAAGAAAGGAAACTTTGTCGAAATTTCTACTAAAAAGTTGGGGATTTTCTGTTGACAAGACAATTTCAAGGAAATTAGTTTGATAGGATGGGAGTTTAGGGTCTGAGGGCTTACATGAGTTGGGGACTTGAGAGATTTTGGATCGGGTAAGGGTTCATATCAGGGATGTATAGGGCTTTTGAGGTGAGGAGCGTAGGTTTACAAAAGGAAGCTATGGAAAGCTTCAGAAGTAAAAGGAGAGGAACATACCAGAGTTGGGTGTCCATCTAACAGCTGAACTTCGAGATCGGAAAGCCAATGAAGGCTTCGGGTAAGCCTGATTTGAAGGATTTGCGGTGTGCTTTTGGGTAAACGTGGCTCAGATCCAAACCCGCAGAGAGGAGGAGAAGAAATCTGGATGCTTTGAACTCCATGGGAGCTCCGGTTGAACTCCGGCACGGCGGAGCCACCACAGGCGATTTCCGGCGATGACAACCAGGCGGCTAGGGTTTCGAACAAAAGAAAAGGTTGGAGGAGGAAGGAAGAAGCTGAGGTTTTTATAGTGTCGTACTATTAAGGCTAAAATGGCGTCGTTTTGGTACAATAAACCAGAAACTTGCTGATTTCAGGTAGTTGTTTCAACTTTATTTCCATTTAGTCCTAAATTAAATGCATTTATTTGGTAATCAATGTAATAAGGTCCTGAAGCTTGCAAGAGTTAACATTTAGGTCCCTAATATCGGTAATTTTGAATAATTAAGTCCTCAATCTAAAGTTTTATTAATAATTTAGTAATTAAATTTACTAATCATGTGAAAAGTTAAAAAGAAATGTGATAGAGCATTTGCATACATGTTTAAATGTGTAGATATCTTTTGTTGATATCATGTTCATTGGAGAAAAGAAAATTGACATCGATGACAGAATAATCGGTTGAAATGCCGACAATGTTTGTCCATTTTAATCCGAATTTCCTAGGCTTGAGGCATTTATTTGGGGATCTTACCAATCAAGTGGAAGGTGCCCAAATAGTGCCTCTCATATAAATCACATGGTAAGATATGATTGAACACATGCATCATATGCATTAAGCAAATACAGTCAAAGTCTTAATTCATGGTAATTAAGAAAAGTAAACACAGTCAAAATGTTAATTGGGCAATCAAGAATAGTAAATTCTTAATTCAGGATAATTCAGAAAAGAAAGTCGAGTCAAGGCCCTAACTTGGGTAATTAAGAAAGGTATCATCTTAATTCAAGGCAATTAAGAAAAGTATGCATAGTTAAAGACTTAATTTCACAAGAATTAAGTAAAGTCAGCAAAGGTTTAATCCAAAGATGATTAAGAAAGACCAGAAAAAGGGCCTAACTTCAAAGAAATTAGGCAAAAGAAGACTGAAAAAAGATTGAAAACAGACTAAAAGAAGATTGAAAAAAGACTGAAAGAAGACTGAAAGAAGATTGAAAAAAGACAAAAAAAAGACTGAAAAAAGACTAAAAGAAGACTGACTTAATTAGGTAAAAGAAGACTGAAAGAAGATTGGCTAAATTTCGAGGAAATTTGGTAAAGAAAAGACTGGCTTAATTTCAAAAAATTAAGTAAAGAGAAGACTGGCTTCATTTCAAGGAAATTAGGTAAAGAAAAGACTGGCTTAATTTCAAGGAAATTAAGTAAAGAAAAGACTGGCTTAGTTTCAAGGAAACTAGGTAAAGAAAAGACTGGCTTAATTTCAAGAAATTAAGTAGAGAAAAGACTGGCTTAATTTCAAGGAAATTAAGTAAAGAAAAGATTGGCTTAGTTTCAAGGAAACTAGGTAAAGAAAAGACTGGCTTAGTTTCAAGGAAACTAGGTAAAGAAAAGACTGGCTTAATTTCAAAGAAATTAGGTAAAGAAAAGACTAGCTTAATTTCAAGAAATAAGTAGAGAAAAGACTGGCTTAATTTCAAGGAAATTAAGTGAAGAAAAGACTGGCTTAGTTTCAAGGAAACTAGGTAAAGAAAAGACTGGCTTAGTTTCAAGGAAACTAGGTAAAGAAAAGACTGGCTTAATTTCAAGGAAATTAAGTAAAAAGACACAGACTTAATTTCAGGAAAGGAAATTAAGTAGAATAAAGAACTTAATTGCAAGGAAGGAAATTAAGTGGAGTCAATAAAAGGCTTAATTCAGGGTAATTAAGTAGAATAAAGAACTTAATTCAGGATAATTAAGTGGAATCAATAAAGAACTTAATCTAAAAAGAGATTAAGCAAAACAATAAAAGGGTTTGATTTAAAAATATTGAGTCAATAAAGAGAAGGAAATAATGAAGTGGCTTAATTTAATTAAAATTAAGTCAAAATAAAAGCAATAGTAAATTGGCTTAATCCGGATAATTGAGTAAAAACAAGTAACCATTTGGCATAAAACGAAGAACTAAGTAAGGCTAAGTATAAAGTTAGGTATGAAAAGATTAAGGCTTAAAAGGAATTAACCAACTATAGAAACCCGTAGTTAGTCCCGGACCAGTCAGTGCCGTCGTTTCGACGGGCGTCGTGGGGGTGCTAATCCTTCCCCACGCGTACCCGACTCCCGAACCATAGACTCTGGTTAAGCAGATGTTATTAGGTTTAGTATTACCTTTGATTAGCATAGGTCAATATTAAACCTAATAATTGATTAGGTGGCTAATCACACCTAGGTAAAAAAGATTAGTGGTGACTCCCCGTAAGAACCACAAATGGTAGTTTTCCCCCCGCCGGGCCTTTCGCAACGTTGCGACACATAGATGACATCGTGGTTAAGTCACACAATCACCTTGACCACATTGATCATTTAAGGCGCTCACTCGAAACAATGAGACAACATGGCTTAAAAATGAATCCATTGAAATGCGCCTTTGGTGTTGGTGCAGGTAACTTCCTTGGATTTTTTGTTCATCAACGAGGAATCGAGATAGGCCAAAAAAGGGCAATAGCCATCTTACAAGCAAAGCCGCCCACCTCCAAGAAAGAGTTGCAACGTTTCCTTGGATAAGTGAACTTTTTATGAAGATTCATCTCCAACACTGCTGGTAAAACCAAGGCGTTGTCATCACTACTGAAGTTGAAAGATAAGGAAGAGTTCCAATGGAATGATAAACAACAAGAAGCTTTCAAGGCTGTCAATAAGTACTTAGCTTCGCCTTTTGTCTTAGTTCCTCCTAAGAAAAATAAAACTTTGTACTTATACGTCTCAGCCACTGAATCCTCTATTGGATGCTTGTTGGCTCAGGGTATAGGAAAAGGAAAGGAACAAGCAGTTTACTACCTAAATAGGACTCTTACTGATGTAGAAACCAGATATAGTCCTATTGAAAAACTTTGTTTGTCACTCTATTTTGCAGCAATAAAACTTAGACATTACATGCTCTACTTTGATGTCTGTATTATTGCTAGAACTGACATAATAAAGTACATGCTAACTCGGCCTCTCCTTAAAGGCCGATTAGGAAAAATGCGCTTAGCACTCTCTGAGTTTAGCTTCAAATATATACCTCAAAAAGCAGTCAAAGGCCAAGCCTTTGCTGACTTCCTAGCCTACCACCCTTGCTTAGACTTGGGTGAAGAATTTGAAGATTCAAACTTTGTCATGGAGGTGTCTTTGATACCATGGGTACTAAAATTTGATGGATCCAGCACTACTAACTCAGCAGGTGCAGGAATTGTCATTACTTGTCCTGATGATGACTACACCATGATGTCATTTCACTTGGACTTTGATTGTAATAACAATCAAGCCGAGTATGAAGCACTCATCATTGGTTTAGAATTGCTCAGAGAGATGAAAGTATCCTTAAAACACATCAAAGGTGACTGATCGGACCAAAACTATACATATTTTTATGGCCATTTTTCTATGCTTTTGGATTTAGTTGTGCTAGATTTTGCCCTATAACGCTTACATTTGTGATTGTAGGTGTTGAAACGGTAGATTGTGCAAATATGATGTTTTAGGTGCTTATTAGAGCTATATTGATCGATTTTTGGCACAAAGGTTTTTTTCATGGACTTTCTTGGAAGAATTTGGAGCTAATATGTTCGTGATTGAAAAATTCATGGAGTCAATTTCATGCTTCTTAAAGTCATGAAGTTGAAAGCTACAAAGTTCCAAAGCAATGGAGTAAGGAGAGTTCAAGTTGGAAGAAGACAAGTCAAGTCATCAGACGTGGGTGATTAGGTTTAAGACCTGGGTGTTGAAGTTAACCATGTGGGCACCCAGGAAGAGTCGAGACACTACCCAGCTGGGTCTTCAGGCGAACCACCTGGGTGTTCAGACCAACCATGTGGGCGCCTAGGAGGAGTCGGGGTCCCTTGTCAGAGCGCAAATTAGGATGTCTCCATGCTGATGCTTCTTCCCTTATTTCCAGATTTGGCGACAGCTTACCAAAACAGCCATAACTTTCGATCCAGAACTCCGTTTGAGGCATATGAGTAGATGTTGGAAAGCTAACTCCGAGAGCTACAACTTTTATGTTTTGGTCAAAGCCCAGTTTTGCCGTTATCATGGACGAAAATTTCCCTGACGTTTCTGCAGACATGCTGGACCTAGAAAAGCCCATGAAATCAAGCCCAAGTTAATGTGTTTAGCCTAAATTTGGTATTTGGAAATAGCCCTGACCTGGAGGACGAAATTCCACTCAATTGAAGATGGTTTAATGAGCTTAAAATTCTATTTTGTCTTAGGTTAAATTAGCCCTAAGTCTCTAGTATAAATAGCCACCTTTTCTCTCTAGAAAAGGGTTGGGGGATCGAGGTTAGACAGCTTGGAGAGCTAAGGAAGCCGCCAGCCATACTCTAGGTTTTTCTATTCCTTTTTCTTTTGATGCTACTCAATTCATGAGTAGCTAATCTTTTATTTCTCCAATGTAGAATCATATTGATCTCTTGACATTTAATTTATAGGGAGACCTTTGTTCTTAATAATTTGATTTCTACTTGAATATGTTTCTTATCTCTGTACTTCATTTTATGTTTTCATGTTTTGATGGATTTGGAGGCCTACTTATCTTGATAAGTATGAATGCTAATGTTAGATTCAAGTTGGCTTAAGTTAAGTCAATATTGGTCATAGGTGACAATTGAAGTAGAAGTTATTCATTGGGATATCAAACCTTGTTGAAGTCTCTAGGCCGAGATGGAAATTGATGTAGACAAGTTTGGTATTGATTTATCATGCATGTGGATAAGTAAAACTTAATGCTTGTTCTATGGAGAGGTAACACCTAGATTGGAACAATAGGGGTTAATCGTCAGCGAGATGCGGGTTAATTCTCTTAGCATGTTGGAATTAGCATCACGTCTGTTCCTATACCAATTATTCAAGTGGAGTTGTTTGAGATATTAGGGAGATTATTTTGTTCTAAGGAAAGTTGAAGCCTACGTCTTAGGATACATACTACTTTGGAATAATTTATGATGCTTAATTGATTAGCAATTAATATCAAATTCATGTTTTGTATCGATGATCCATGTTAATCTTGTCAAGGGTGAAATAGGTTCTATGTCGGAGGCTTCCTTTACATAGTTGATTAATTAGTTTACTTTGCTCTTAATTTACTTTGTTAGTTTTTATTTAGAGTTCCAAAATCTCATCTTTCAAACAACTCGTTTTTAATATAATTTATTAGTGAAGAGATTATCCTCTATTCCTGTGGATTCGACCCCTACTTGCCCTAACTAGTAGTTATTGGTTTGTGGGGAATTATCTTGTGATTTGTTCAACGACCGATCACAATTTTGGCGCCGTTGCCGGGGAGAGTGTGCTTTTAATTTCTTTACTTTTAGATTGTGTTATTTGTAAATAGTTTCTTTTCTTTTTATTTATTTTTTATTTTTTACTTTTACACTTGATCATCTTTGATTTGTAGGAAAATTCAATGGAGTAATCACTTACTCTAAGAGAGTTGAATTTCAACTGTGAATTGAAGCCCTATTGCATTGATTATCCAGAAGATTTATCCTACGAGTTAAAGGCAGGAGTAGTCCGTTTGCTACTAATTTTTCATGGGGAACCCCATGAGAATCCTCATGATCATTTGCGACGTTTCATCATCAAATATGCTATGTTTAGGATGCCTGAAGAGCAAGTAAGGCTTCGAGCTTTTCCTATTACATTGGAAGGTAAAGCGGAAGAGTGGTTTTGGAGTCTGCCATCGAAATCGATTACTTCTTGGAAGGAAATGGAGAGAGCATTCTTGAATCAATACTTTCCAGAAGCCAAACATGCTGATGTTAGAAGCAAAATCAACTCTTGTCGCCAATTACCTAATGAGAAGTGGTTTCAATATTGGAAAAGGTACAACAAGATTTGTGAAAGTTGCCCTCACCACAACATAGGCGAGGAACTCTTGATACGACAGTTCTATGATGGATTGTTTTATAAAGATCGAGTCTACATTGATGCAACAAGTGGAGGCAGCTTGACACTTAAAACACCCAAAGAAGCGAGGAAGCTGCTCGACATCATGGCAGAGAACATTCATCAATTTAGCACATCAGAAGAGATTCTCAATCCTAAGGAGCAAGAGTTCGAATCATCAATGCACAAGGAAATGAAAGAAATGAAAGAAGTTGTTCAGTTGCTTAGCAAGCAAATTGTTGACCAACAGGACACCATTGCTAATATGATGTGCTTCATGATTGCAAATCAAGGAGTGAATCATCACCAACAACCATTCTTGCAAACATCATTGAACGAAGCTCAAGGGTAAGAGAACAACATGAAGCTTGACAACGGATTGAACAATGTTCAAAGATATGGGATCAATTCGATGGAAATGGAAGATAATCAACCTAGGGTAACAAAAGAGATGGAGTCATCAAAGGCCCCATTTCCTTTCTCCACACCACTAGTTGAGCCAGTCCTTCCTACCCCTGAAATGAAACCATCACCAACTGTCATGCCCCATGTGCAAATGCCAAGTGATGAGGAGAATTCTATGAAGAGTGAGGAGAAGCCTGATTTTGGAACGAATTCAATTTCATCTCCAACAATCGCTCAAGATCGACCAAAAAGGAAGAAGGAATCAAAGAAGGAAACAATGCAACCCAATGATTGTCCTGAACCATATCCTCAATTGCTCACACAAAGACATAAGGGATGTTTGGAGGAAAATCTATTGGATTCATTTCTTGGAACGAAGGTAAACATTCCTTTAGTAGCTTCAATCGAGCAAGTGCCAAGGTACGCAACTTTTCTTAAGCAATTAAGTGATGATAGGGCAAGATTGAGAGATAATGAAATTGTATGCATGAATGAAAGTTCTTCTAATGCTTTTCAAAGGAAATTGCCTAATAAATGCAAAGACTTAGGAGCATTTACTATTTCATGTAGTATAGGAGTCAATATGACTGTGAAAGCAATTTGTGATTTAGGTTCTTCAATTAATGTCATGCCCTATTCTATTTATCTTCAATTGGGTTCAGATATTTTAATTGAATCAAATATCATCACTCAATTGGCTGATAGAACTAACATTCATCCTGAGGGATTGGTTAAAGATGTCTTAGTGCAGGTGGATAAGCTCATATTTCCTACAAATTTCTATATTATAAGAAAGGAAGATGCTAATCTTTCTAATGCACCACTGTTATTGGGAAGACCTTTCTTAACCACTGCAAGGACTAAGATCGATGTTCATGATGGAATCCTTAGCCTCGAATTTGATAGGGAAGTAATTAAGTTTGATATGTATAAAGCCATGAAATACCCTATTAAAGAACAATCTATTTCTGCTATTGATGAAATTGATCTTCTCGTTGAATAGGTTAATTCACTCAACAAAAAGGATGAGTTAGAAACAGTCATCACAAATAGCTTGTACAAGAACGAGGTCAAGAAAGCCAAGATGAACTTGATGGATGGAGTGATAGATGCCATTGACGATTTGAAGACGCTTCCACAAGAAGTTGAAACAATTTCTTACATTCGTTTGGAAACCAAGGAAATACCTCCACCTTCTATCGTTAAGCCTCCAGAAGTCAAATTGAAGCCATTGAAGCCATTGCCAGAAGATTTAAAGTATGTTTTTCTTGCAGCCAAGGAAACACTTCCTGCAATCATGTCAAGCAAATTAACCCAAGATCAAGAGCAAGAGTTAATCAGAGTCTTGAAGAATTACAAAGAAGCTTTGGGATGGACGATTGTTGATATCAAGGGAATTAGTCCTTCTGTTTGCATGCCTAGGATCCGGTTGGAAGACGATGTTGTTCCAGTAAGGCAACCATAACGAAGGTTGAATCCAAATTTGACTGAAGTAGTCAAGGAAGAAGTTCTTAACTACTAGGAGCTGGGCTCATTTACGCTATCACAGATAGTAAGTGGGTTAGCCCTGTCCAAGTAGTACCCAAGAAATCTGGATTCACTGTTGTGGAAAACAAGGATGGAGAACTAGTACCTCAAAGACTTCAAAATGGATGGAGAGTTGTGCATTGACTATAGGAAGCTAAATTCTGCTACAAGGAAGGATCATTTTCCACTCCCTTTCATGGATCAAATGTTGGAAAAACTAGCTTGTCGAGCTTACTACTGCTTTCTGGATGGTTACTCAGGGTATTTTCAAATACCAATCGCCCCAGAAGACCAAGAGAAGACAACATTCACATGTCCCTATGGTACATATGCTTATACTCGAATGCCATTTGGTTTGTGCAATGCCCCTGCAACATTCCAAAGGTGTATGATGAGCATCTTCCAAGACTACCAAGGAGAAATCATGGAGGTATTTATGGATGACTTTACTATTTATGGAGATGATTTTCATAGATGCCTGCATAACTTATAGCTTGTGTTGAAAAGATGTGTCGAGACCAACTTAGTACTAAATGCTGAGAAGTGCCATTTTACGGCCGAACAAGGCATTGTGCTAGGTCATGCGGTTTCTAAGGATGGGTTACAAGTAGATAAAGCAAAGATTGATGTCATTCAGAATTTGCCTTACGCCACTTGTGTTCGAGATGCTCGCTCATTTTTAGGTCATGTTGGTTTTTATAGAAGATTCATCAAGGATTTCTCGAAGATATCTGCACCAATGTGTTGTTTGCTTCAAAAAGATGTTGAATTTGAGTTTGGAGAAGATTGCAAGGAAGCATTTGATAAGTTGAAGATTGCCCTCACCACTACTCCAATTGCAAAACCACCTGATTGGAATCTACCTTTTGAGATCATGTGTGATGCAAGTGATGTTGCGCTTGGAGCTGTTCTAGGTCAAAGAGTAGATAAGATACCTCATGTCATCTACTATGCTTCAAGAACTTTGAATTCTGCTCAGAAAAATTACACAACTACTGAGAAAGAGATGATTGCCGTTGTTTTTGCCCTAAAAAAATTTCGATCATACATCTTAGAATCAAAGGTGACAGTTTATTCAGATCATGCTGCACTTCGATGTCTCATGGCGAAGAAAGAAACAAAGGCTAGGCTCATGCGTTGGCTTTTGCTTTTTCAAGAGTTTGACTTGGAAATTAAAGACAAGAAAGGAGCAGAAAATGTAGTGGCTGATCATCTAAGCAGAATTGAAGGTAAAGAGGAAGACATTGCACTCAATGAAGCATTACCCTATGAGCAATTATTTGTTGTTTCCCACATACCTTGGTATGCCAACATTGCAAACTTTTTGGTGACAAGGAAGCTACACCCAGATGCAAGTAGAGGAGTTAAAGCTAAGATCGTGAGTGATGCTAAACATTATCTTTGGGATGATCCACATCTATGGAGGTATGGTTCTGATCAAATGATAAGGCGTTGCGTTCCTGATGAAGACATTCAATTAGTCTTGAAGTTCTGCCATACTTATGCATGTGGAGGTCATTTTGGACATAAGAAGACCGCAAGGAAGATTTTGAATAGTGGGTTCTATTAGCCAACAATTTTTTGTGATTCTTATGAGTTTTGTAAGACATGTCTAGAATGCCAAAAGATGGGAAACATTTCCAAGAGACACCAAATGATTCAAAATCCCATCTTCGTGGTGGAGATCTTTGATGTATGGGGAATAGACTTCATGGGACCATTTCCTTCCTCTGGTAAGAAAGTGTACATTTTGTTAGCCGTGGATTATGTCTCCAAGTGGGTTGAAGCCATTGCTACTGAAAAGGATGATGCAAAGAGTGTGGTAAAATTCTTCAAGAGCAACATCCTTCAACGATTTGGAATTCCAAGAGCTCTCATTAGTGACAAAGGTATTCACTTTTACAATAAACTTGTGCAATCATTAGTAGAGAAGTATGGAGTGAAACATATGATCGTGTCGTCTATGACCATAAAAATAATCCCCACAAATAACTAACTAGAATAGCTAGGGCAAGTAGGGGTCGAATCCCACAGAGAAGGTTTATGTGATGAACAATTAAAAGATAGAAAGATCTTTTCCAAAAATCGATTAGAAAACAGGGGATTGAATAAATCAATTATAAAGCAAATAATTAAACTAAAATTAAAGCAAAGCAAATCTAAATCTAAATCTAAATCTAAAGCAGATTATAAAGCAAATTAATAAAGCAGATTAATAAAGCAAACAATAATTATAAAGCATACTTCTTCACCAGTGGTATCCTTCAATCAAATTAACTATGGATCCTAGATTTAAAAGGTGAATTTCGCATCTTATTCTTGATTGACAACTGATATAGGTTTCCCAACATGTATTTTAGATAAGAGACCGATTCGAGCTGCAGTTATCCCTATTATTCCTTCAGCGATCGATTACTTTCTTAGGGCTTAAAGATCACTTGAGAACAAAGCATTAAGAACAGTTAATTTTACACACATGCCTACGAATAGAACCATACGAAGAGAAATTTCTCGCCCTCCGGTAGACAAATACCCATTAAGCAGCGATTAAACAAATCTAATTTGCTACATACAATCAAACTTGAGTGATTAATTCTAAGTATGATCTAGCCATAGATCTTCCTCTTACATTCTTAGTGGCCACATAATTCAGATAAGATTCAGAATCATAAAATTATTCTAGGGTTTTGACTACTATCATCAAGAACTTAACACAAAATTATAAGTATAGAAATCTCACCATAATTAATTGATTGAATTCACCAAAGGATCAGAAGTATTAAGGATTTAGCTACTCATGGATTTAGGAAAATCCATGAGAGGCATAAGAATACTTACAGGACTGGGAGAGGCGGAATCTCCCCTTGAAAAACCCTAGGGACGTCGCACCCCTCTATTGCTAGAGAGGGTGTCGACTTCTCCCTCTTCTAAAACTAGAGAAAAAAACCTAAAAACTAAAGAAAGGTAGAAAAAGAGAATAATCTAAAATTTGTGATGTGTAAAAGTATCTAATGTGTGTGATTTGTGATACAGGAGATGGCTATTTATAGTGGAGAATAAGGGTAGGACGGTTTAGGCTCTTCTTGGAGTCCAAGTAGGATTAGGTGTCATCCTAGAGTAGTCTCCAAGTCAAAAGAGGACTTCTAGAATTTCCTGGAATTGGGCAGGAACTTCGACTTCAGTTTCGGGCTTGATGATGCCAGATCTGGGCTTTGCACTTCGAAAGAAAGCTGTAGAGCTCGGAGTTAGCTTTCCAACGGCTACTCATGGGTTTAAAACGGACATCTGAGCAGAAAGTTATGGCCTTTCTACGAAGACTGTGCTGAAACCGGGCTAATATCGCAAATCTACGGGATTAATGCGGGATTTGGATATTCTTTTGGATATGGGGCCTACAAATTGGGATTTTAACTCCAATTATAGGTTTATATAGGCTGAGTATATTCCCATATAAATAATCCAAAAATCCTCAACTTCAGGACTTCATCTGGGCTTGTCTTCAATCCTTAATAAATTAAACTCCAAATCTTCAATTTTGCTTCTTGAATTAATTCTTCAAATCTTCAAAATATCTTCAATCACGAACTTCGAATCTTCAAATCTTCATTCCAAATGGCTAAATCCATAGTTGAGTAAAAAGTCTCCAAAATAGCTCCAAAAAGAGTGAAAAACAATAAGTTTTCACTTTTCTTGTCTTCATGACCTAAAAACACAAATACTAACAAAACAAGTAATAACACATATAAAAATAGCAAAAAGTATATAAAAATATCTATAAAAACATGCATAATTTGAGCTCGATCATAATTTCCCCCACACTAAATCTTTGCTAGTCCCTAGCAAACTAGTGTAGACAAACAAAAATTAAGATTTAAGATAATAAGTTTTGTTCAAATCTTTTGAAAAACTTTGAATCATATACATATATCAAGGATCAATTCAATTTATGAAATCAGAACAACATAGAATATTAAGAGTATCCAATTCAATAGATCAAGATATAGCAATCATCCTCATTCTTAAGTAACCATAATCAAAGTAGCTCTAATCACTTATCATTTATCACAACTATAACTACTTCTTTCTATAAGCTTATGCCTTCATCTTTATCTCCACTACTCAAACAATTGCATATCATGAATACAAATCAAGAATTTCGCATGGGTTATAATAGTTTTCAAAGGGTAATTATTTTAGAAAAGTGAGGTTACTAACCTCAAAGTGTTCATGCTTAGGGGTTACTAACGCCCTTTATTTATTTTTGTGAGGCTACTAGCACTCTAGAGGGACAATACTTTTGCCGATCCATGCCTCTTATCCTCTTCCCAAGGGTTACTAACTCCTTTTGTTTAAAGAGAAGAGTGACAACAATGGATATTTTTAAATTTTAAAGGCAAAAGATATCTCTTCTCCTCTTACATGAAAAACACTCTTTTTATGAAAAAGATATTTTTTTAAACTACCCTTCTAATATAGATAGT
The DNA here is from genome assembly GCA_001974805.1 of Corchorus capsularis. Lineage (NCBI taxonomy): Eukaryota > Viridiplantae > Streptophyta > Magnoliopsida > Malvales > Malvaceae > Corchorus > Corchorus capsularis. The sequence continues at coordinate 25,627 of AWWV01012909.1, forward strand.
CCCCCACACTTATTTTTGACATATTCATAAAATACTTTCATAAGTGTAGTTTCAATAAAAATT
>AWWV01012910.1:0-14117 GCA_001974805.1 Corchorus capsularis
AAGGTTTATGTGATGAACAATTAAAAGATAGAAAGATCTTTTCCAAAAATCGATTAGAAAACAGGGGATTGAATAAATCAATTATAAAGAAAACAATTAAACTAAAAATAAAGCAAAGCAAATCTAAATCTAAATCTAAATCTAAATCTAAATCTAAAGCAGATTATAAAGCAAATTAATAAAGCAGATTAATAAAGCAAACAATAATTATAAAGCATACTTCTTCACCAGTGGTATCCTTCAATCAAATTAACTATGGATCCTAGATTTAAAAGGTGAATTTCGCATCTTATTCTTGATTGACAACTGATATAGGTTTCCCAACATGTATTTTAGATAAGAGACCGATTCGAGCTGCAGTTATCCCTATTATTCCTTCAGCGATCGATTACTTTCTTAGGGCTTAAAGATCACTTGAGAACAAAGCATTAAGAACAGTTAATTTTACACACATGCCTACGAATAGAACCATACGAAGAGAAATTTCTCGCCCTCCGGTAGACAAATACCCATTAAGCAGCGATTAAACAAATCTAATTTGCTACATACAATCAAACTTGAGTGATTAATTCTAAGTATGATCTAGCCATAGATCTTCCTCTTACATCCTTAGTGGCCACATAATTCAGATAAGATTCAGAATCATAAAATTATTCTAGGGTTTTGACTACTATCATCAAGAACTTAACACAAAATTATAAGTATAGAAATCTCACCATAATTAATTGATTGAATTCACCAAAGGATCAGAAGTATTAAGGATTTAGCTACTCATGGATTTAGGAAAATCCATGAGAGGCATAAGAATACTTACAGGACTGGGAGAGGCGGAATCTCCCCTTGAAAAACCCTAGGGACGTCGCACCCCTCTATTGCTAGAGAGGGTGTCGACTTCTCTCTCTTCTAAAACTAGAGAAAAAAACCTAAAAACTAAAGAAAGGTAGAAAAAGAGAATAATCTAAAATTTGTGATGTGTAAAAGTATCTAATGTGTGTGATTTGTGGTACAGGAGGTGGCTATTTGTAGTGGAGAATAAGGGTAGGACGGTTTAGGCTCTTCTTGGAGTCCAAGTAGGATTAGGTGTCATCCTAGAGTAGTCTCCAAGTCAAAAGAGGACTTCTAGTATTTCCTGGAAATTTCCTGGAATTGGGCAGGAACTTCGACTTCAGTTTCGGGCTTGAAAATCGCAGATTTGAGCTTTGCACTTCAAAAGAAAGTTGTAGAGCTCGGAGTTAGCTTTCCAACGGCTACTCATGGGCTTAAAACGGACATCTGAGCAGAAAGTTATGGCCTTTCTACGAAGTCTGCGCTAAAACCGGGCTAATATCGCAAATCTACGGGATTAATGCGGGATTTGGATATTCTTTTGGATATGGGGCCTACAAATTGGGATTTTAACTCCAATTATAGGTTTATATGGGCTGAGTATATTCCCATATAAATAATCCAAAAATCCTCAACTTCAGGACTTCATCTGGGCTTGTCTTCAATCCTTAATAAATTAAGCTCCAAATCTTCAATTTTGCTTCTTGAATTAATTCTTCAAATCTTCAAAATAACTTCAATCACGAACTTCGAATCTTCAAATCTTCATTCCAAATGGCTAAATCCATAGTTGAGTAAAAAGTCTCCAAAATAGCTCCAAAAAGAGTGAAAAACAATAAGTTTTCACTTTTTCTTGTCTTCATGACCTAAAAACACAAATACTAACAAAACAGGGTAAAAACACATATAAAAATAGCAAAAAGTATATAAAAATAGCTATAAAAACATGCATAATTTGAGCTCGATCAACATACGATATCCACTTCATATCACCCTCAAACTAATGGTCAAGTTGAAGTGTCTAATCGTCAAGTGAAACAAATTCTCGAGAAGACTGTGAACGTGAATAGAAAGGATTGGAGCTTGAGACTAGATGATGCTTTATGGGCTTATAGGACTGCTTTCAAAACACCAATTGGTATGTCACCATACCGAATTGTGTTTGGAAAGGCATGTCACCTACTTGTGGAATTGGAACATAAGGCATGGTGGGCAATCAAGCAATGCAACCTCAATTTTGATCAAGCTGGTTCACAAAGGAAGCTTTAATTGCAAGAGCTCGAAGAGATTAGGAATGATGCCTATGAGAACTCGAGGATCTACAAGGAAAAAACCAAGGAAATTCATGATCGAGGGATTCTGCACAAGAATTTCGATGAAGGCCAAAAGGTTCTTTTATACTATAGCAAGCTGAAGGTGTTCCCTAGAAAGCTACAATCAAGATGGCGTGGACCTTATGAAGTTGTCAAAGTGTTTCCAAGTGGAGCCATTGAAATACGTAAACCTGGCCAATCTAAGATCTACAAAGTCAATGGACAACGCCTCAAACCATTCTTGGAGTGAGAGCAATCATGTTTTATCGAGGACATCGACTTAGAAGATCCGATTTACCTTTCTTCTAAGGATTAACATTGGGAAAGTCAAGCTAATGACTTTAAACAAGCGCTTATTGGGAGGCAACCCAATTCAAATTTAACTAACTTCTAACTTTTTAATTTTTGCTTTTTGTGTTTTTAATTTTGTAGGATTCTAAGACCTAAGCAACACCAAGGAGACAAGGGAAGTATACTCAAACTTTGATTGTTCTTACGTGTGAATTTTAATTGATGATTGAAGTTACATATTTGAATTGAGGAAAGTAAGAATGGTAAGTTGCGAAATCGCGTGGGGACCCATATGTTCTAACTGACGACCCATGTTGATACACAGAGACCCCATGTCGAAAAGGCCACAACACCTACGGAAGGAGGCCCGACTGCCTCTAGGCGCCCAAGCAGAACGCTTAAGCGCCCAGGCGACAGCCACCGAAGCCCCAGGTAAGACAGAGCCCGATTGCTGCTGGGCGCCCAGGCGAGAAGGCCCAACACCTAGTTCGGCTCTGACAAATTGACAGCGCGACACCAATTCCAAATTGGACTAGGATTTTATTCCTAAACCAATTTAACTCCGAATTTTCTCTCCTCCAATCAGGTTTGAGCTCTTTTTAGATGTTTCCTAGGTAATTTCCTTTACTTATTCTCCAGGTCTAGGTTAAATTATCCTAGAACTAGGATTAAATCACTATATAAAGCGAGTTCTGCCCCTTTATTTTCTTCACATCACCACCGACGGCTCAGAAGGTAAATTCTCTTCTTTTCTCTTTCGATTTAATTTTCCAAATTTATTCTTTAGTTATTAAGCCTTCAATTTGCATGATTATTTTAAATTTGGAAGAATTGAGTTGAGAAAACTAACATAGTGCCATTTGGAGTTGTGTAGATTTGTTGAATTTTTCTTTTGATCACTTGTTTTTGTCGACACACACATAGCAACATGGCTGATTTTGAAGAACAATTTGAAGCTTTGAGAGCTCAATTCAAGGATTACGGGAGCTTGTATGATTAAAACTTTGAAGGCCGATTCACAAGGGAGGATTGTCGTGAGATCCTTGCCATGGTGGACAACCTTCCCGCCCATGATGTAGCCTCCAAACCGGGTTTCAAGGCTCGACTGATCTCACAAGCTATGTGGAAAAAGGTCAAGGCAGCATATAAGGAGCAAGTGAAGAGGGAGAATGCCGAAATTGATGATGATAGTATGCCCAAGGCTAAGTTTTTCTCTCGAGAAAAACCTCGCTTTGGACAACCTCGTTACAACTATCCAAGAGGACCTTCAAGGAGATCCAAGCAATGGATGGGAGCAAGGCCAGAACCATGGAGCAACATGCCATGCATTGATGGCTATCGAAGCAAACCATATCGCCCTCCATACCGCCCTCCACCCATGCCGTGCCGCTATGCCCCATACAACCCCTATGCCGCATCTTCCTCTCATCAAACTCATGTGAGACCACCACTTGTTGCTGCTTTGTGTAGGGTTGAGAGAGGAGCTCCACCGCCTATGCCTTTGGGAAACAACCTTCGCAAGGTTGAAGAGGTAAAAGAAAAATCTTTTGTTTCTATTTGTTCTGAATCTGACCCAAGTTTAGACTTCAATTGTAAGTCCAAAGATGATGAAGAGGAAGTTGAGCAAGAGGAGGAACCAAAGGAGTCAACCACTCATCCTGTTTTCATCAAGATCAAGAGCATCAGTGATCGTGTGTTGCAAATTCAAGAGGAACTCAATGGCATTGTCCAAAGCTTGGAGGAATTTGTTGAGCTTATGGAGAAGGCTATTGATGAGCCTATTGATTGAACTTAGCTCTTAGGAATTTTAATTTTACTTTTATGCACTTAGGTAGTAGTTATTTATTTTAAGCATGTTTTCAATTTTCCATTAATAAGACAATTAAGTTGTTCCCTTTCCCTTTTCCCTTTTAATTTCATTATTGTCTTTAAGTCTAAGTCACAACTTCATCAACCATACAAGGTATGTCGCTCAACCTTCAACTTTTTACTTTTCGCAAGCAACCTTTATTTGTTTGATTTGTTGTTTACTTTCACATTGAGGACAATGTTGAATTTAAGTGTGAGGGAGGAGATAGGTGAATGCTTAATATGTTAGTCATCTTAGTTTACTTAGTTAATAAAAAAAATGTTTGTGGGTATCGTTCTAGTTAAGTAAACCCTCAAGTGACATAACAGCTCCTAAGTACCCCTTCAGTCTTAGGTTGAAATGCCTTGCGTCACGAGCTAAGTGTCGCCGTACGTCTACGAAAGTGGAATATATTTTGCATGTTTAGATTAGTGTTAACTTTAGGTTTAGTTTTTAGGATTGGTTAGGCAGTTCCTTACCTCTTAAATTTTGAAAAATTCGATTTTGATTGTTATATACATGATAATTTATTAATTTAATTATGAAAGATTGATGCTTAGAGTGTTAAGAATGCTTTAATCTTTGATTAAGTTGTAGCATGTATTTGATTTCTTAGAATTAAGCATAATTTGAGATTGTCATATGAGCTTATTTATCCAATGCTTTCAGGACTTATTACTTCTAGAACTTGTGTTGAATCTTGGATTTCATATGTGAAAGTATGTCATGGATATGTCAAGTAATAAGTGTGGGGGTATTAAGGGTAGCTAAAATTTTTAAAAGAAGTGTTTTCATGAAAAGAGGAGAAGAGATATTTCTGCTTAAAAAAAATATAATAATAATATATATATATAATTTCCATTGTTGTCACTCTTTTCTTTAACAAAAGGAGTTAGTAACCCTTGGAAAGAGGATAAGAGGGATGGAATGCAGAAATATTGTCCCTCTAGAAAAAAATGAGTGTTAATAACCTCAAAAGAAAATGGGTGTTAGTAACCCCTAAATCATGAACACTTCTAAGGTTAGTAACCTTGCTCTCTTAAAAGTAAGCCACCTTTTCTAACCCATCTTAATCCTTTATATTCAAATCTTCTAAATCTAACCTTGCTGTTATCGTATCCTTTGTCTTCCCTTCTATGTTCAACATCGTGCCAAAAACATTCTAACAAATGTTTTTCTCAATATGCATGACATCAAGATTGTGTCGTAACTTCAATGTTTTTCAATAAGGCAACTCGAACAAAATGCTCTTTTTAGTCCAATTCAACTATTCAGGGGTTCTTTTCCTCTTCTTATTGTTCGGATGCTTCCCAAAAGCATTGTCTTTGACGGCCTCCAACTGTTGTAACAAGTCTGTCCCGGATAACTCCATCGGCTTTGCCCTATTTTCTACTTTACCATCAAACATTTTCCTTCTTCTCCAACCATGGCCTTCGGGCAAAAAACGACGATGATGCATATAGCAAATCTTGTTTCTTAACCTTAAGTGAGGAGTTTCATCGTTATAAACTGGACACGCCAAATATCCTTTTGTACTCCAACCAGATAAATCTCCATAAGCAGAGAAGTCATTTATAGTCCACATAATTGCAGCATGCAACTGAAAATATTCCTTTTTATGAGCATCATAAGTGCAAACACCATTTTCCCACAACTCTTTTAACTCATCTATCAATGACCTTAAATAAACGTCAATATCTTTTCCAGGAGAGTTTTTCCCAGGAATAAGTAAAGACATCATTATAAATGACTCCTTCATACATTTCCATGGCGAAAGGTCGTACGGCATTACTAAGACAGGCCACATGCTATAAGTAGAACTCATAATTCCAAAAGGATTGAAGCCATCAGTTGCTAACCCAAGCCGAACATTACGTGAATCCCGAGAAAACCACTCATGTTCCTTGTCAAATGCTTTCCATGCATCTCCATCAGCTGGATGCCTCAATGTATCATCATCAATGTGTTTTTCTTTATGCCACCGCATATCCTTGGCTGTCTTCTTGGACATATACAATCTTTGGAGTCTTGGTTTTAAAGGAAAATAACGCAAGACTTTCCACGGAATTTTCTTATCATCAAACTTCCACCTTGATGTGCCACAAACAGGACAGCTTTGGTGATCTTTGAATTCTCCCCAAAACAAAGCACAATCATATCTGCAGGCATGGATCGGTACATAGTTAAGCCCTAAGTCTCTCAGCATTCTTGTAGCTTCATAATACGATGAAGGAATCATACTAGCTGGGAAAGCCTCCCTCAAAAATGATAATATCATATTTATTGACTTGTTGCCCATTTGAGTGTACACCTTTGCATGCAACAATTTCACAATGAAAGATAATGTAGACATTTCTGTATATTCCGGTAGTAATCGACCTTGTGCCTGCTCCAATAACTTGTTAAACTTATTACTTTCCTCCTCACTCAAATGCGAACCGAAATCAAAACCATCCTCAGTTTCTTCTTGATCCATTCTAGGACATATGTCGTCTAATAACTCAAACACCCCATCATCCATCTGCCCATCATTACTATGCGCACAATTACTGGAACTACCATTATCTTAATTGTCATGAGTTGGAAACTTAGTATCCAATTTCTCTCCATGATAAATCCATTTGGTGTAGGTCTGTGACATTCTGTTCAAAAGCAAATGATCTTCAACTTCATCTAGGCTCTTACTATATACATTCAAACAATCCCGACAAGGACATCGAACTTCATGTTCTGCTCCCATAGTATTCCGTAGAAAATTCATGAATGAGGAAACACCTAAAACATACTTTTCTGAATATTTATTCTCAAACATCCAATCTTTATCCATACAATCATTAGAATTGAAAAAGAAAAAAAGGCACATAGCTAGTAGCTACTGTAAAAAAAAAAATTGGCATTACGTTTATGCATACTTCCTACAAACTTTGTTGAGAAACATTAGTTTCTTCCATATTTCAATTTCTTTGTTTTTCCGGTTGTATATATATAGCTATTGCATATCTCAACTTAAAACATAACACCCAGAATACAGAAAGTATAACATAATTTAAAAAAAAAACATAATTCCTTGGTGGTGGGGAAAGGGGGATTTTTTTTCAAAAAAAAATGAGGCATTCGATCATGGCAAAGTTGTAGATACAATTCTAGTCAAATAACATTCTCCTATGAATCAGACTATAACAAACATAATTTTTTCTAAGAGATTGAATAAATTAACACAAAAAGTTACCTCAAATTTCAAAGACCAAGGCTAATAATAACTCAAATAAAAGAAGATATATGGTGTTGCTGGTGCTGCAGATTGTTTACTGCTGTTGCCGTTTGGCTTCCTATGAACCAGAATATAACCAATGTAAAAAAAATTAGGAAATCAAATAAATTAACACAAAAAGTTACCTCAAATTTCAAAGACCAAGGCTAATAGCTCAAATAAAAGGAGATATTGTGTTGTTGGTGCTGCAGTTGTCATTTATTACTGTTGTTGCCGTTTGGCTTCCTATGAACCAAACTATAACCAATGTAAAAGAAAAAAAATTGGAAAAAAAAATTAACACAAAAAATTACCTGAAATTTGAAAGACCAAGTCTAATAGCTCAAATAAAAGGAGATATGGTGTTGCTGTCGTTTCTGTTTGGCTTCCCACGGCGCTTCTGCTATGTTTCTTTTTTGACCTTTTGGGTTTTGGCTAATAAATAAAAGGTATCGATGCAAAGAAAACAAGTTTGAGTTTAGGCTTCGACCACCTATTTTTTTTTTTTTTTTTTTTGCCGGACCTCCTATTACTGGCTAAAATCTCAATTTGGTACCAAATCTAAAAGTTGACTCAAATTCGTATCAAACCTTTTCAAAAAAGTTCAATTTAGTACCATTTCGGGTCTGCCGTTAGAGCATGTAAAACACACGCGTTATGTCCATTTTCCGTCATCCTGCGTGGCTTTTACTGAAATTGTCTTATTATTAAAATCATTTTTACCATCTTCTCTTCCCTTTTTACGTTTGAAACTTAATTTTTTCATTTTCTTCCTCCTCTGACATGCTCGTAGAGAAATTTTCTTCCTCATCTCACGAGCTCCTAGATTTTCTTCTTTCTCTTGATTTATTCAACAATTGGCTGAGGGATGTTAGGGTTTGTGTTGTTGTTCTTGGATTCCAGCCGTCGCTATCTCCTCTTGTAACAACTCAGTTGGATCTAGGATTCTTCATTGTCGTTTTCTTCTTCATTTTTCTCTTACAAGAAATATAATTTGGGATTGCTTCCTTGGGTGCCATGAACTTTGCGGGCTACGAGTTGGCTAGGAAGGCTATGGACAAAAATGAAGAAATCCCTACAGATCTAACCTCCCAAAGATGGTTGCTGTTGGTAACAGAACATTGAGCCTTGTAGTGCCACTTAAGATTGCATTCATGATGTAAATGTAATTCGATTCATCGTCTTTGAGGTATTGGTAATCATTGTTAAGTGGCAAGTTTTCACTGATAAGGCATGGCTTACTGAAATTACTCGAGGAACCTATTTCCACACGGTTGCAGTTTGCTGCAGATCTGTTCCAAACTATATTCAACAATTTGGTTCACGGAAAGCTACATTCAACTTTTCAGTCATCTTTGCAATTTTTAGTAGGAATAGGAGAGGCAATACTAAGTTAAGATTTCAAGATGCCATAGATGGAATGATTTTTCACACGTGAAACTTCAGATTTTACATTTCAATTGTTCATATCTATATATTTTAAAGGGAACTGAAAAGGAATTTCTTTACATATGAACTTATATTACATAACATTTCTGAGAATTTTTTATGGTATATATATATATTAACTGATACCATGAATTTTCCCACTTTCAGCATAAGAACTTAATTTTGTTTTTGCATTTAAGAGCCTTGATATTGATATTTAGTTTGTTGTGGACTAAGATGAAGATGACTGTAGGTTCTCTAATTTGTTGTTGAACCATAAAAAAAGGAGGGAGAAAATTGCAGAATATAAATATATAGAGAGTAAAATGGTGTAGTCCCCTAAAACAAATAAGGCGTCAAGAGACAAAATGCTATTAACAAGAGCTGATTAAGCTTTTCATTGATTTCAGATTATCAGTTCTTTCGATAACTGCGGCTCTCTACAATTCCTCACTTCACTTTGACTGTACAAAATTATGAATATTAAGATGGATAAAAGGAAGACAAACCTATAAGAATGAAACAAATCCCCAGAAATTTGCTACAACATGCATAATAATGGGGTTGGATATGTAAACAACATATTTCAACTGTCTGTAAAAATGAAGGCTAAAAAATGAAATGAGAAACCGGATACATAAGACCTAGGTAGACATATCATTTACATCAGCTTGCTAGAGGGCTTTGGACGGGGTAAATCATCATCTCTGGTGCCACAAAGTTCACAAGGTCAGAGGATTCCTATGAGCACCAATGATCAGGAACACTCAGGAAGTAAGTTGACATGAACTTTCTGAATATCTTATACTCCTATGGAGAAATTACAGCTGGCAAAACATTCTTAGGAACAACCAATGAAGACTTAACCCATGTTTTGAGTTGTTTGTCCCAAGTGTACTGCCTGAGGTAATCAATAATTCCATATACAAGCTCTCGCCGCTGCATGTCCACTCCAACAAGAAAAGAATAATCCATTACACAAATTCACCCAAACTCGGCTACAAATTTGTGTTAATTCTAGTTGAACCGATCTCAAATATTTTGCCTGCAATTGGTGCACAAGCATTTAATCAAATTATTTTACATAATAATGATCCAAAGGCAAAAGGATATGGTTTATGCAAAGCTTGCTCATAATTTTATCAGGAAATCAATTTAAAGTAGAGTATACGAGGGAATAACAACTACAAGTCAGAATCTATAGAATGATTTCAATTCAAACCAATTTGAAGTCAAAATCACTTTCACAAACGAATGGAGGACATGATAGCCAGAGGCAACTAAGGTTGCCACCATCCAATTTACATAATATTAGACTGTTAACTTCAAATATCTAGAAGAGAGCACTCGAGAAAAGCTTGGTTTGAAGGAAGCAACCATTACTTGCATAAAAGCTTTAAAATTCACTTGCTATATTCTCGTCTAAAAGTGCTAATAATGATCAATTTAGTTCATTGGCTTCAACCATCCCCAACAACTGCATTGTAATACAAAATTTGGTTGAGCTGTACAAAATCAAATATATAAAAGGAACTCCATAAATGGGCAGACATGCACATATTTGTGTTGAGCATCTTGTCGTATGCTTCTGTGATCAGAGGACCAAAAATAGTTGGTCAAAGGAAAAAAAAAAAAAGGCATTAAGTCTTTAATATTAAGTTGTATGATTGAAATGAAAACCATACATGTGCCTTCTTCCAAGGCTTTCTGTAATGCCTCCAGCTCAATCAGTCTGTCCTCCATATCCTACAAAACTTACTAGCTTTTAGATTTCCGATTCGCTCAGTTCTATTTTTTTGGCGAATTAAAAGCAAACTCAGAGCATAAAATAATCACAGCAAAACCCAATCATTTTAAAAATCACATAAACAATCTGTATAACATAAAAAACTAACCAAAAGCACTCAAGAAATTAACTAACCTTTCTCTGAAAACCTCAAATATGCTACATTTTGTTGTCAAATAAGCCCAATGCTTGACCGAAAACCTTCAACCGCTTCACCGAAACCCAAAGCTTGCTTCGAAATCGAACAAACACCCAGCCCCCGACTAAGCAAATCAAACCCAGAACCCCCGATTTCAAAAACCCCATACTCGAACAGCCCTTCGAACTACCTGAAAACCCACCGTTTTCAACTTTTTTCGAATTCGAAGCAAAAATCGAACAAACCGTAACCATTGACAACGAAAATCGAACCCAGAACCCACACAAATTGAACCCAAAACAGATTTGACAGAGGGGAATCGAGAGAAGGGAAAGGTTTTTAGTTTTTGCAGATTTTTTTATTTCCCTAAAGAGATATAAACCAAAAGAAGAGTTAAAAGCTCGTAAAAAATAAAAATTAAAAGAAATATTTATTTTCTTTTCCTTTTTATTAATCCTTTGACAAAAATAGCCACATGGCTAAATTTTATCTTAAAAATTCAGATTAACGTGACCTCATGGCGCGTGTGTTTTACGCACTAACGGAATCCTAATTTAGTACTAAATTAAGTTTTTTTAAAAAGGTTTTATTATTGATTTGAACCAACTTTTAGGTTTGATATCAAATTGAGATTTTTGTAATAGATTTAGTACGAAATTGAAATTTTAGCCTCCTATTACCTATTACATCATTGATCATAGACTTTTGTATTTGGACTTGGCATTTAAAATTAATTTATTTATTATTTCACTTATTATAGCCTATATACCAATCCAATTGCAATTTGTTGGCCCAACTTACGTCATAGTTATTTAGTTATTATTTAATCGACCTAGAAAGCTTGAAATTCAAAGTTGGAGCCCACACGGTAACATAGGCTAGTAGTAAAAGTCTGACAAAGAAAAAAAAGGTAATTAAGAAGTGACGTTTTAATTCGAAAAAAGAAAAAAGAAGTGATCTTTTAATTATTATAGTAAAAAATAGAGGGAAATTCCACACAATCAGAAAAATTGATCGGAATTTTGTCCCACATGATGTGTCATTGTTAGTCATCTCATATTTTGTAACAAAACTCTACTTAAATAGTGGTAGGATTAGTTTGTTGAATCAACCATATAAGAACACTTCATGAGAACTAAATTTTAGGTCAATTTTTTAACAATAAGTTCACAAAAAAAGTTATCAAGGACTAAACTAAATAATCTTAAATAAATCATACTTGCTTGAAAACATACCTTGATATCCATGGACTCAAAGCGATCGTAATTCACTAGTAATTAAGATTTACTTGTCTCATTATGAAAAAGGGGATGGTTCATCCATAATTTATACTTAACCACTCAGATCATAATCCTATTAAGAAAATTTAGATCATCTTACAGCTTGGAGTCTATGCTTTGATTAAATATATACTCGTGTTAACAATGTAATATACAAGGGGAGGTTCATATATAATTTATACTAAATCACCCAATCCTAATTCTATTAGGAAAATTTGGATCATTATTTTACTTGGATTCTAAGTTCTCTATCAAATATATACTCTTTTTAATTTTAACAATAAGACAGTACCACAAGCTATACGAGTCACCAAAGTTAAAATTAATCTCAAATTGCATTTATACAAATTTAGTCCTTTTATTATATAGTACCAATAATTTATTTAATATTCTAATAAAATCATGTCACTTGGTCCATGGGGATATATGGCAGCCACTGCCACTCGGTCCAATATTGTGCACCGAGTTTGCAAACCTTTGATGCAACGTCTCGACCAGTGTCATTGGGGGCATTCCAAAAACAACAAACAAAAAGAATCGCTTTTAAGTTACACACCTCCCACCAAATCCCCATTTAGTGAGTCATCAAGTAAAATTCTTTACAATTTTTGGTATATGAAGTAGTTGTTTTCAAATTCATTATCATCTTCAACACTAAAGAAGCGTTCTTTGGCTTTGAATCATGAAATAAAGCCTCCCACATAGATTCTTTGTTAAACAAAGTTCTTTCATTCACCCAAATCTTGGGAAAAAAAGAAAAAAAATAAATCCCCAAATCCAAAGGCTGTGCCTTGTCCTATGGCTATGATCTATTCGTTTTTGTTGTAACTCAGATATCCCAAATTATAATCTAACAAATTAATCATGCAAGTGGAAGCAACTAAAACAATAAATCATACACACAAGACAAAAGAATTTACGTGGTTCGGCACTGAACTTGCCTACGTCCACGGAGAAAAAGAGAAATCCACTAGTTATAGAAAATTATATCAACACATAATTATCAATAACTCTCACTCAATCTCTCAATCCAATCTAACAATCAATCCTAAACCAAACCCAAACAATCTTAAGCACTCTCGCTCGGTCTCTACAAACCAATCATCACATCTAACAAACCAAACAATCACACACAGACACACCCATGAGGACCATCATTTTGTCCTATGGGGTGCCTCCACCCAAATCTAACCCTTAGACTACATCTTTTTTCCAAGCATACAAAAAACCTATGGAGAAACTCTCTATTTATACTAACATAAACTTAGCCTCCAAGAATCCCTTTCCTACTTGGATTCTTGTCCACCAAGTCTTCTTGTACAACAATCAACAGGCCTAAAAAGTCCCAATCCAAATCTAATTAGGATTTGAGTCAAAATCCTAACAGTTTTAATCATTTTTTTCTTAAATAATTCATTTAGTTTTATATATTCACTAAGATACTTTTTTGACATTGTGTACAAAACATATAAACAAGCAATAATAGTTGAAGTGTGAATTACACCAAGGGCAACCTTATTCTCTCACCATATTCATTTGGGGTACTATTTGCATGGTTTTTGATCTTTTTACCCTTGATTTTTTTGGTATTTCATGGTTTTCCTTGGGGTATCTTTGGCATTGCATTCATATTTTGCCCCTCCATGATTTATTACTTTTTTGTCTCCCTTTTAATAATTTAAAATTTGCATTTGATTTTCTTTGTCTAAAAAAAAGTTGATGTCTATTTTGTTAGGCTTTAATCTTATTAAAAAAATAAAAATGTTCCCCTAAGCCTTTGAGCTATGAAATAGGCAAATATATATTGCTTTTTTGTCTCCCTTTTAATAATTTAAATTTTCCATTTGATTTTCTTTGTGTTAAAAAAAAATGGTTGATGTCTATTTTGTATATTGCTTTTTGTCTCCCTTTTAATAATTTAAACTTTGCATTTGATTTTCTTTGTCTCAAAAAAAA
>AWWV01012911.1:0-31914 GCA_001974805.1 Corchorus capsularis
TTTAATCTTATTAAAAAATAAAAATGTTCTCCTTAGTCTTTGGGCTTTGAAATAGACAAATATATATAAATAAATATAGGCTTGACAATTGACATAGTAATATAAAATTTGTCCATGGGCTGACTTATTTTTTTATTTGGGTTTCTTTTGGGCTCTTTAGCTCTTTTTTTTTAATAAAGAGGTCATAAAGAGATAGATAGCTTCTGAGTTCTGAGGGTTTGTCGCCCCAATGTTTATCTCTATTCTTCCCTCACAGTCTTCACTCATTCTTTTCCCTCTTGTCAAATCTGAGTAACTTTCTGCAACTCTCATACTCTCTCATCGTCTTCTTTACCTTTTTTATTTTTCTATATGTATTTTTTCTCCCCCTCCTACGCGTGTCCCATTTTTCATCTTTCTTTCCCCGTTATTTCTCATACCAAACCCTTTCCTTTCTTCTTCCCACCTCTCTGACCTTCTGTTTCGGTTTCTCTCTCTCCCCTTCACGTTTCTTTTTTTTTCCTTCCTTGTCCCTCCATCTCCTCCTTTCTTTCTCGCCGAATTAAGCAACCAATCATGGGTGGAATCCAGCGTTATTGATCAACAAGTAAATGCCGATTAGCCAAATGCATGTGGGCTTTCTTTACATGGTAGATTTTCAGGTATTTTCTTCTCATATTGGTGTGGGTTTTCTTATTGGCTTATTTTCTTCCTTTTATTCTTGCATATATTACTCATGATTTGAAGATGGAGAACTGGCTCTCTGACCAACTTTCATTTCTTTTCTTTTTTTTTCTTGCAGATTCGAAGGGAAGGGAAGAGAGGAAGGAGTTTTGGTTTGGTTGAGATTTTTTTTTGTTTTCCTTTTCCATTCTGCATGTTGTCTCTGCTCTCTCCTTTTTCTTCTATCTTCGTTTTTTTTTAACATGTTGTAAGGATTGAATTTGTTGTTCGTCGAATTGGTGATAACTTGAATATGTCTCATAGCAGGAACTATGAAAATGTTGATCTCCATGTTGCTCATATGGTGGATAATCTTCATAACCTGAATTGTAAGAATAATGGTTGTAATAAGGTTCATAATAAGAAAATCCATTATAAGAACTAAATTGCTCCATAATAAAGAAAATTGAATTTAAGCTCAAGGAACGAGGAAACCAAATTTTGCCAATAATCCTTCAAGCCTTAAATGAAAGGGTGACTTGAATATGCCTAAACCTGCAAAGTTACAAAAAGAGCACCAAAAACATAAACACAAAAGTAAAGTGAAGTAGTAAAACAAACCAACTCCCCGGCAACGGCGTCAAAATTTGATGGGTGTCGTTTACCACCAAAAATAAATTACTAAACCTTTCTATAGACAGGGTAAGTTCAGGTCGATCCCACAGAGACTTGCGTAAACTACTTTACTCTAATAAATCTTAAAACTAACAATTTTTGGGGTGTTGTGAATTAAGAGAACAATAAAAATAAATAAACAAGAAAATAATAAAATTAAGCAACAAGATAAATAAATACTCCAATCCCAAGCATCGACTATTCAAGTTGATCTGATCATTGAAACAAAAGATATTAACATATTCATCAAGATAGAAGGCGTAGATTAACAACAAACGCTAATTAATCCCATGAATTCACCACAATACTAATTAAAGCGAACGCTATTAACTAGCCTAATTGAGGTCCTAACCCTATGGCAAACGCACAATAGAATTCAAGGTTCAACAGCATTTAGCATAGTGAATTATAGCCTACACAAATAACACTCCCCAAACAGGCAAGCATTCAATTTGCATTCATGATTTCCTAGTGATTCCCAGTTACCCTTCAATAACTCCCAATCAACTAGTTGCTACCATGTGAAACCTAACCGAACAGTATAGAATTCCAACTAGCAATAGATTTATAATCCTAATTAGTAAGTTGCGCACCAAATCAATTAGAAATCATAAAAACATAAAGATAAAATCTGAAATCATAAAATACCAAGATAAATAATCAGGTTAAGAACAAAAATCTCACAAATCAACCCAAAAGTCTAAGCAAGGAATTGGAGAGAAAAACTTATCTCATATTGATGAAAACCAGGAACAAGAAAAGTAGAAGAGAGATAGATCTAGATTGTGTAGAATTGTATATAAAGGCTCCCTTTATATAGGGGCTAAAACCTAATCCTAAAATATCTAGGAAATAAATAAATAATTAATAAATATTATTTAAAATCCTAAAAAGACTAAGAAAATAACTAAGTTGGGTCTAGACTTGTTCTAAGAGTGTTGGGATCAGATTTGATGATGAGATCTTGGAGAAAAAGCCCATTTGAAGTAGGAAAATTATCATAAAAATCGTTAGAGTCGCAAGGGGTCGCCCGCTCCCGAATTGCCTCAGCATGCATTTTCTAACTCTTTTCCTCCTTTTGCTATCAAGACTCGATCTTCGGATTAATTCTCCAATTTCTTCACAAAACCGCTTGATTTGTCTCTTTTAATAATCATTATCTCCAAAAGTACTGATCAGACCAAAATTATGCATCTTTTTATGGTCATTTTCCTATGCTTTTTGGGTATTTTATGCTTGATTATGCCTTATACTTGGTATATTTGTGTTTATAGGTGCTAGAGTGAAGAAAAGTGCAAAATCACCAATTTTGTACCCTTTTGGAGACTTTTTGGATGATTATTTACATAAATATTTTCCAAGGACAATTTGGATGAAGAATGGAGCCAATATGATCGTGATTGAAGAGCTTGAAGAGTCAATTTTATGATCATAAGGTTGATCTTCAAGAGTTTGAAGAAAAGGAGCAAAGTTGAGTTTCAAGGCAAGAAGACATGTCAAGTGGCGGACAAGCACTGGAGCACATGGGTCCTGAGACAAACCAGGCGGGTCGCCAGGCTTGCGACATGGGCGCCCAGCCAGAGTCGGGGGTGTCGCCCAGCAACCACATGGATGCTGCCGACCTGGGGCCTAAAGCAAACGACCTGGGCGCTCAGTGCAACCAGGTGGGCTCCCAGGGGGATTGGGGCATGACTCCACGCGCGCCAAGCATGCCATCGCGTGTCACTTATTCTTGAAATTTCTCCAATTGTTTCCAGATTTGGCGACCGTTCTGTATTTAGGCCATAACTTTTGATCCAGAGCTCCGTTTGAGTCAAATGAGTAGCCGTTGGAAAGCTAACTCCAAGGTTTACAAACTTCGTGTTTTAGTCGAAACCTAGTTCGGATGTTTTCATGGACTAAAATGCCCCTGAAGTCATCGGACAGAAACTGTCTTGGACCTGTTTTGCGGGATTGATCCAATTGAGCCCAAAATCTTATTTGGATTAGCTTGAAGACTTGGAGAGCAGCCCAGCACGTCCTTAGGGTTTGTTTAGCTCTAAATTAACCCTAAGCCATCCTCTATAAATACCCTCTTAAGTCTAAAACCCTAGCACACCTAGAACAACTTACAACACAACTTTTCTCTCCTTATTTTCTAGGTTTTGCGGTTTGGAAAGGAGGCAGCCGCCGCCTCCTCTTTTCTTCTTGGGTTTTTAAGTTTTTCAATCTCTCATGGATTGGAAACTCCAATCCATGAGAGGTTAAACCTTTATACTTCTTTTCCTTAGGTATTTTTGATCAATAAATTTATGATGAGACTTTTGTTCTTAATAATTTGATTTTTCTATTTGAATATGTTTCTTATCCCTGTGCTTCATCTTATGTGTTCATATTTTGATGGATTTGGAGTACTACTTGTCTTGATAATATGAATGCTATTGTTAGATTCAAGTAGCTTGAGTCAAGCTAAAGTTGGTCCAAGTAACAATTGTAATTCTAGGAGTCCTAGGTTCAATGGGATATCAAACCTTGTTGAAATCTTTAGGCCGAGATGGAAATTGATGTAGGCAAGTTTGGTATTGATTTATCATGCATGTGGATAAGTAAAGCTCAATGCGTGTTCTAAGGTTGAAATAGACCCGCAATTAGAATATTTGTGATTAATTGTCAGCGAGATGCTGGTTAATCTTCCTAGCATGTTGGAATTAGCATTACGTCTGTTCCTATACCAATTATTCAAATGGAGTTGTTTAAGATATTAAGAGGATTACTTTGTTTCAATGAAAGTTGATGTCTACGTCTTTGGCTATATACCGATTTGGGATGATTTATGATTCTTAATTGATTGCAATTATGATCCATGATTCACTTGATCAAAATAATTACCTAAAGGAGAAGAAGTATGCTTTTAATTAATTGTTTCTCTTAAATTGTTTTCTTAGTCATTAGTTTAGATTTATATAATTGTTTTCTAATTTAGTTTACCTATTTTGAAAACCTATAAAAAATCCCCTTTGGTAAGATTTTCTTTTGTGTAATTTGGCTTTGATTTGCTCCTACCTTCTCTATGGATTCGACCTCTACTTGCCCTAGCTAATAGTTATAGGTTTGTGGGGATTTATTTTGTGATTTGTTCAACGACCGATCAAGTACCTATAAGACAATAACAAAGCAATCAAGTATCAAATCCAACAGATAGACACCTAAAAACTATCAAATTAAGCACAAAGAATTAAGGTAAATAAGTGCCTATCAAATTCCCCCACACTTAGACCTTGCTAGTCCCTTAGCAAGCTAACTAAAGAAAGTTCTAAAAACTAAAACTAAATCAACTATTGATTCCACTTTCGTAGGTGTGCGGTGGCACTTAGCACGTGACGCAAGTCTTTAAACCTTTAATCGAAGACATTAAAGGAGGAGTTATAGTCTCCTGAGGGTTTACTTAACTAGAACGACACCCACAAACATTTAGGATATAGACATTAGATAGATCTTTCTAATGTTTTGAAAGAAATTTACACTCTCAAAGGTAGCAAAAACAATATGTTCAAAGCCATTTAAGTAAGTCTCAATATCATCCAAACAATTCAAAACAGTTTTCCAATCAATGTCTAAGCACTTTCAAATCTCAATCTAGAAATAACAAGTAAATAAGCATTCCATCATCGTAGACCAATGAACTTTCAAGTGCATACTCAACCAAAATTTGTTTTTCCATCCTATCAATTAGACAAAATGATAACCACTAAAGATTTTAAATAAGCTCATACGTGAAAACAAGTCTTAAATTTTTGGGGCTACTAGCCCATCACATCCTCCATTAGTGCCTTTTTATTGATTTGCTTAATTGCTTGGCACTTTGAACTTGTTTGCACGCTTCTGTTTTTGGTGCTTTTTTTTTTTCCAGAGAGACAATACTTCCTCATTTCTATACCATGCCTCTTATCCTCTTTTCCCTACCTTATTACTCCATTTTTTTTAGAGTGACAACTATGGTAAGATCGGAAGTATCTCTTTTCCTCTATACAACTCAATTCCCCCACACTACTCTTGTGAATCACTTTGAAGCTTAGGGGATCTTAGATTGCTTTCTTTTGACTCATATAGAATGGAATACAAGTTCAGGGAATAAAATCTCTTCAAAATTCATTTTTCATAATAAAAATTACTTATCACTTGCTAAATTTTGAACGAGAAAAGCCTTTACTTAGAATCTATTGGAAAAAGTTTCTCATTACTTGTCCATCTCATCAACAAACTCAAAATAACTATCGAAAACATTGTAAAAGCTTTTCATTAATGCAAATAATAATCCAAAACAGTTAGAAAAATACTCTCCCATGTCTTGACTCTAGGATCTAAAACTAATAGATTACCCCCCCACACTTAAGTAACACATTCTCCTCAATGTGTGCTTAGAATGAATGCTCAAAACACAAGAATGAATGAAAAGCACAAATTAAAACAATGCATACGTATGGGTGGTTAAACATTCATGCAATTGTAGCAACATAATCAAAATATATGCAAAACAAGCATTAAGCAATTTAATAGAACATTAGTCGACTAAAACAACATCCTTAATCAACTAAAGTTCATTTATTCATTCAAATCATGTTTTATACATTAATCAAAAGATCAATCTTGCATAAAAGAAAGTAATCTCTAGATCCTTTACACTACATGATATGCAAAATAAAAGATAAAATCAAAAACTAAGAAAATAGAACTATATGCAATCCTAATTCAAACAAATCAAGTCATGGCATAGTAATTTTAATGAAACAAGAGAGAGTGATAGAAAAGCTTATTGATTTGGCAAGCTCATCCAAACAATGTGCAATTCTCCTCAATCCATTGCATTTTTGACAAGCATGTCTTGCTCTGGCTCCAATGGCGTAAGTCCACGTGAAAAGGAGCGAGCAGCGTCGTTTCTAATGCTGCCCGCCCCCGGTTGGGGTTACCCGGGGCCGGGTAACCTCATCCCTTTTTCGAAACTCAACACTTTCTGATGCTGCCCGCCCCCGGTTGGGGTCAGCCGGGGCTGGGTAGCCTCAGAGTTTGTTTCTCCATGTTTTTCACTACTCAAACTTGCCATGTTGAACACCATGATTTCAATAACCTATATGCTATAGAAAATAAGAAAAACTAAAAACAAGAGTCAAATAATAATAATTATAAGAATTAGAGATTGGGTTGCCTCCCATAAGCGCCTTTCTTTAATGTGTTTGGCTAGACCTTTCCATTCTCTATTTTTGAAGGAAGATCTTTCCACCTCAAAGCAAAAATCAAATATGAACAAAATCGAAAGATATGAACATATAAGAATAAAAGAAAAGTAGAGAGATATGGAAGGAAGTCACCTATTTTGCTTAAAGGAACTCCATGGATGGCTAGTAAAGCCAATGCTCTTGTTGATGCCGTGGTAGATTTGTGCAAGAGCTTCTTCGAGTGAAAGAAATTGACTTTAGACTCCTCTTGCGTTCCCAGCATCTTGACAACTTTGCGAAATTTGCAGGCATCATCATTCTTAAAGAATGGCTTCATTGTCACCCATTCGTCATATGAATCACCATTGAAGCACCCAAACTTCAAAAACTTCTCAATCCCTAGGAAATCATGATTCTCACATCTCAAAATCTCAATTGGTGGAGATTTATCAACCATATTAGCTTCGGATGCGGAATTCCCACTTAAAGTTGGCTTGGGAAAGGGTTTAGGTTGATCCGCTGAAGAAGTTATCTCATTAAGTTCATCTGGGCAAGATGTTGTTTTGACCTCTATGAAGGTCGAGTTTGATCTCTCTAGAGGTTGAATCAGGAGATTTTCTGAGTTCTCTTCTTTATCAACTTCATTGTCAACTTGGTTTACTTCCCATGCTTCATTTTCTTCTTTCTCAAGGGCATTGAGGTAAGGTTCGATCCTTCATAAGGAAGCAACAAGTTGTGCCATTTGATTCTTAAGGTTTGTGAGTTCTCCCATTTTATTCTTGATGCTTGTGAGCTCTCCATCATATCTCAATAAGGTTTCATCAGTCTTCAACTGACTTTCAGTCAACTTCTGCAAAAGTGCCTCCACATTCGAGTTCTGCTCATGATTTGTTGGTTGAATTTGAACATGTTGTGAGGATTGAATTTGTTGTTCGTCGAATTGGTGATAACTTGAATATGGCTCATAGTAGGAACTATGAAAATGTTGATCTCCATGTTGCTCATATGGTGGATAATCTTCATAACCTGAATTGTAAGAATAATGGTTGTAATAAGGTTCATAATAAGAAAATCCATTATAAGAACTAAATTGCTCCATAATAAAGAAAATTGAATTTAAGCTCAAGGAACGAGGAAACCAAATTTTGCCAATAATCCTTCAAGCCTTAAATGAAAGAGTGACTTGAATAGCAGCGCCTAATGCCTAAACCTGCAAAGTTACAAAAAGAGCACCAAAAACAAAAACACAAAAGTAAAGTAAAGTAGTAAAACAAACCAACTCCCCGGCAACAACGCCAAAATTTGATGGGTGTCGTTTACCACCAAAAATAAATTACTAAACTTTCCTATAGACAGGGTAAGTTCAGGTCGATCCCATAGAGACTTGTGTAAACTACTTTACTCTAATAAATCTTAAAACTAACAATTTTTGGGGTGTTGTGAATTAAGAGAACAATAAAAATAAATAAACAAGAAAATAATAAAATTAAGCAACAAGATAAATAAATACTCCAATCCCAAGCATCGACTATTCAGGTTGATCTGATCATTGAAACAAAAGATATTAACATATTCATCAAGATAGAAGGCGTAGATTAACAACAAACGCTAATTAATCCCATGAATTCACCACAATACTAATTAAAGTGAACGCTATTAACTAGCCTAATTGAGGTCCTAACCCTATGGCAAACACACAATAAAATTCAAGGTTCAACAACATTAAGCATAGTGAATTATAGCCTACACAAATAACACTCCCCAAACGGGCAAGCATTCAATTTGCATTCATGATTTCCTAGTGATTCCCAGTTATCTTCAATAACTCCCAATCAACTAGTTGCTACCATGTGAAACCTAACCGAACGGTATAGAATTCCAGCTAGCAATAGATTTATAATCCTAATTAATAAGTTGTGCACCAAATCAATTAGGAATCATAAAAACATAAAGATAAAATCTAAAATCATAAAATACCAAGATAAATAATCAGGTTAAGAACATAAATCTCACAAATCAACCCAAAAGTCTAAGCAAGGAATTGGAGAGAAAAAATTATCTCATATTGATGAAAACTAGGAACAAGAAAAGTAGAAGAGAGATAGATCTAGATTGTGTAGAATTGTATACAAAGGCTCCCTTTTTATAGGGGCTAAAACCTAATCCTAAAATATCTAGGAAATAAATAATTAATTAATAAATATCATTTAAAATCCTAAAAAGACTAAGAAAATAATTAAGTTGGGTCTAGACTTGTTCTAAGAGTGTTGGGATCAGATTTGATGATGAGATCTTGGAGAAAAAGCCCATTTGAAGCAGGAAAATTGTCATAAAAATCGTCAGAGTCGCGACCCATCCGCTCCCGGGTAGGTGAGTACCCGCTAGCGGGTGGCCTCAAGAATTGAGTAGGAATTGGCGCTGACATTCTGAGATTGCCCGCTACCGGGCAAGGGGTCGCCCGCTCCCGGATTGCCTCAGTATGCATTTTCGAGATCTTTTCCTCCTTTTGCTATCAAGACTCGATTTTCGGATTAATTCTCCAATTTCTTCACAAAACCGCTTGATTTGTCTCGTTTAATAATCATTATCTCCAAAAGTACCTATAAGATATTAATAAAGCAATCAAGTATCAAATCCAACAGATAGGCATCTAAAACTTATAAAATTAAGCACAAAGAATTAAGTTAAATAAGTGTCTATCAGCATACATGCTTCATTGAAAGCCATTATGTGCATTCATAATTCTTGCAGGTAGCTGTTGATCTATTGCAAAGAATGAAAACTGAAGTGAGTGATGTTTCTATTGGTAAGTATTACTGTTGGAATATTAATTTGTATATAGATTGAAGATTTTTGTGATAGTTCCTTAGTTGCTTAACTGAACTGTTTTTTAGAATGTGTATATTTATCTTTTTCGAGGGAAGTGGTTTTGGTATTTTTCTGCTTTCTTTTGCCATTTTACGGTGTGTTGCTACTGGGTTGTTTATACAATGCTTCTATCAGGTTCTTTTCTATCAATTTGTTCTGTTCACATTATTTTGTTTTATTGTTAATGGGGATGATAGTGATCATGATTCATGGACACTCAATTTTTGTTAATCATGTATATTAATGTCATGATACCTGCCTCTTCTTTATGTTTCAACTGTCACCAATGCCTCCCAATAACTTCTTAATTAACACCTCCACCATCTTGAAATTGAAGGAAATGAATCAAATGAAATCAACGCCATGCTTAAAAAATTGGGTGAGAAGAGAAGAGTTATAGTTTCAATGGCCTCATTGGGGAAACTTTTGTTGGCTGATGGTGTTTGCTCCTCTCAAGTGTAGCTTTAACACAGGTTTTATCGGGATGAGTTCATGATATGAACTATGATTGTTCAAATCCTGTTGTCAATACCCAAAATTCTCTATTTTATATTCCCCCTTACATAGGAAAATCTGTGGAACAATAATTTACATCTGATAGAAAATGACCAAGAGATGTCAATAGACTAGCCAACAAGAATCCCATTTCCTTTTGTTTTCTAGCCTGTTTGGATAATCTGATTACTCCATTTATGTGAACCTCATAGGATATTGGAAACATTAATACGTTAAATTAAACAAACAAGAAAAACTAATAAGATAATTAATACCATGAAAATCTTTATCATCTCATATCAAGATTAGGCTTTGGTTGAGTTCCCCCTTGAATAAATTCTCCCCAATATGTAGAGCAAAAAATAGAGAGAAATCATTTTCCATTCACTATGAGGTGTTTTGCTGCATTAACGCATTATTATGGTAATCGACCAATCTAATTCTTTCCCCAAGGTTTGAATTCGACTCCACTCTTTTGTTTCTTCTTTTGTTTGGTTTTGCTTTGCCCTTTTTTTTAATTCATTTTATGTTGGATAAAGTTTGCTCCTTCATCTTCCAGAAAGTTATTTTATGGAAACTAATGGGAGATTTCAATCTCCATGGAATCACTGCACCAGGTAATTGTTTTATTTTCTTTCTACCCGATCCAAGGATGGTAAAAACTATGAAATGAAATTCAATTAGATTATATAGTCAATTTGTGTATAGTCTGAACTAAATTGACTATTGATGAATTCCAACCCTCAATTTGTCTCAAATTGTCAAACATAGTCATATAAGAGAAGGAGAAGAGGCACTAAAATTTAATGGTGTCTATTTGCAGGGTTGTAGGAGTTCTGAAGATGGGAAATATGTAGACAATGGAGATGATGTAGAGTTTATTCAACCAGTAATTCAAGCAACAGATGTCGTGATCGGTGAGCTATTTTATTTAGCACCTGGACAAGTGATGGTAAGTTTTGATATTTCTCGGTTGGAGTTATTGAAGTTCTGGAACCAAAAATGTTAATGCATGTCTTATTCTCAGGAAAAGAGAACTTTAATCCAAAGTAGATAATTTATGGAAAACAAAAGGGATGTTATCTATTCATTTAATTTATATATATATATATATATAATTATTACATTTCTTTGATCTCATTAGTTTTTTTTTTATATATGGGGAAATCTCATTAGTTATTCTTAGGCCTGAACATTATTTTTATTTTTTATTTAGTATAGGTTGGAAAGTATAGAGCATTGAATGTTATGTGAAAGTCATCTGACTCCACGGGATAAAAAAGTTACTTTTCAACCAAAACGCAATATCAAATAAATCTTGGTTTGGGACAAAAGCTGATTTTGACAGCAGAAGCCAAGCCAACTCAAGAAGCCAATTATAAGGTGCTTTTGCGTTTCATGAAATAACGTTTTGGAAAAAATTACCAAAATTTATCCCTCCTCAATTTTGTTCATGCTCCCGCTTTCTATGATGAAATCTCGCGCCATCAAAAACCCCCTTTTATTAGAAACAAAAGCCACAATACCCTCCCAATCGGCTCTGTTCTTTCGACTTGAATGACATCCCAATCAGTTTAGGACTCTGGCATCCTATGTAAGGTAAGAGACTATTTTTCTTACATATTCTCAATTTTTTTTTCTTTCTTTTCATCTCTAATGCAATGGAGTGGGTTTAATTCATAACTGAAATGAATAATTGTTTAATGATCTTTGGGTAGTTGAAAAAGTTGTTCAATTCAGTCCATGAAGGACGAGTTTTTCAATTGTTTAGATGTTCATATTAAAGATTTTTTATTTGATATATATGTATATATATATATATATGAAATAGTTTACTGATTTTTTTTTAATTTGTGGGTTGATAAAATTAATTTCGGAATTGGGTTCAAAACTCGCATTTTTTGAAGCAAATATGGGGCATAAGTGTGCTGGAAATTTTATCAGTGTAGTTTTGCAGTATTTTGTGGCTAATTTCTATGATGGTCTCTGGTAATTATTGGGTTTCTTGACATTTTTCTTGTACAAACCCCTGCTTCTATCAGGAAATCCTTGTCTCATCATGCTTGCAAATCTTTCCCTAATATGGACAAGAGGGTGTCTCTGAATAAGCCGTCCACAATCATATATGGAAGATATATGATTAATTTGAATACTATAACCAAATGCAAGTTATTATAAGTAGTGATTACTTGGTTCATGTTTGCATTTTTCATTGAAAAAGTTATTAGAAAGTTATAGATGGATAGAATTATTCGTGCAGCTAATTAGAACTAATAGAATATAATAAAGGTTTCTTGGTTTTTTACATGCTAATTAACTTGAGTGGGGAATCAGATACTAGTAGTAATTTCTAGTTGTTACTTACAATAAAATTAATTAATATGTTTGTTGAGTTAGGAAGCTTGTATTAATATATAATTCTTTTTCATTGAAAAAGTTATTAGAAAGTTATAGATGGATAGAATTATTCGTGCAGCTAATTAGAACTAATAGAATATAATAAAGTTTCTTGCTTTTTACATGCTAATTAACTTGAGTGGGGAATCAGATACTAGTAGTAATTTCTAGTTGTTACTTACAATAAAATTAATTAATATGTTTGTTGAGTTAGGAAGCTTGTATTAATATATAATTCCAGCATTTAAAGATCATTTTACTTACTTTACTTGATTAAACCTTGGATGACCAGTCCAATTCTTGAGGCCAAACATTTGTTATAGGTCGCTTTTGACTTCAAAGGCTAATTTTGTGTGTCTGGTTAGTTTATATGTATGTAAATAGTAGTCTTCACTCTTTGCCAAGGTAGTTGAGCACCCATATCCTAGAAGTAGAAGTTTTATGTTATAAACATGCTATGAGTTTTTCATGCTGTCATTAAATTCAAAATACACAGAGCAATTTGTATGTTTCATTGGTCATATTTCCATTGAGCTAAATGACATTTGAAATCATTGATGTAGTTCCATATTTAATTTTCCTCAATGTTGCTTATACGTTCTATTCTTTGCAGCTCCAGTTCATGCATTCTTTAAAATTCAGAAACTAGTTTTAGAGTTTGTTCAATATATTGTCATCGCCATGTTTAGTTTCAGTTTGATATGTGGTTTTGTTAGGGTGAAAGATAAAGATGAGATGATATATTTTATACTACTATGTTTTCTCTACCTGTTTATGATCAAAGTACAAATCTTTTTGAAATATTTTATACTATGTGATAGATGAAAATTACTAAGGTTTTCGAAGCTACTAATGATAAATCTAAAGGTGAGAAGGTGAAAGCAGTTTAGGATAGGAGGTTGACAATCATATTTTGTAATCTTTGTATTAAAGAAATCTCTAATGGAAATAGACCTGGAACTCATTTCAAGAGAGAAGGATGGTTAAGATTAGTTTCAAGATTTGAGAAGAATGCTGGTGTATTTTATTCTCAAAAGCAATTCAAAAATAGGTGGGATCTATTGAAAAAAGAGTGGAAGTTATGGAAGAGGCTCCTAGGCACATACACGGAATTAGGGTGGGATCCTATCAAAAACACAATTGATGCTTCGGAAGGCTGGTGGGATGAACGCCTAAAGGTATATTAACATCTCTTAAATCTAATGAGATTTTCATTACTTGTCTCTATATTCAGTTTTTTTCTTATTTTATCATAAACTTGCTTGTAGGTTGTGCCGGACGCGAGCAAGTTCAAACTTGGAGGTATTGATCCAGAATTAGAAGGCAAATTACATCAAATGTTTAATGGAATAGCTACGACTGGTAACAACGCATTGGCACCCTCCTCTAGGGTACAATCTATTAATTTAGTCGATGATGATCATGAGCAGCTTGAAGTGCTTTTTGAAGGTGGTTCATCAGCTGATGTTCAAACAACATATGAAGAAGCAAATGATTTCTTGAATTCAGTTAATGGAAATGGAAATGATCAAGAACCTAAATTTCCAGTAAATCAAGACCATGTGCAGCTACCACGTTGCAAGAAAAGATTCATTGAGCAAGACTCTTCTCAACGTAAAAATGGTAAAAAGAGTTCAAAAAAACAAGTTGGAGGTGCTGC
Source organism: Corchorus capsularis (assembly GCA_001974805.1). Lineage (NCBI taxonomy): Eukaryota > Viridiplantae > Streptophyta > Magnoliopsida > Malvales > Malvaceae > Corchorus > Corchorus capsularis. The sequence goes on from AWWV01012911.1 coordinate 13,930, forward strand.
GAAATTGTCAAGTCAAATTGAGAAATTGTGCACTGCAGCTGATACTATGGGCCAAGCTACTTCTCAGGCGACTACCGATGCGGACCCATATGGCATTCCAACAGCAATCAAAGTGCTTGATAATTTGTCAGAAGAAGTTCCGAAATCTAGCCAACTTTATTTCTTCTCATTGAAATTGATGGTCAATAAGGAAAAGCGAACTGTGTTTCTATCTATATCTCCTGAAATTAGAGTTTGGTAGCTTAAGGCGGAAATGGAAGAAAGCTCTAAGTTCTCAAGTCTTATAGGACCTTAGGAGATGGTTTTTTTCAAATTCTAAATGTTTATTGTTTAGCTTATTTTATGGTTTTTGATGGATTCTTAAGTGCCACTAGTTAATGTTTATGACAAAAATTTGATGGGGTTTACTTTTAGTTGTTTAGTTTGTGAAGTTTAGCTAATGATTAGTTTACCCATCAATCTTGTAGCTGTAGGTACGTGGTTGTCGTAAAATTATGTGCTTAAGTTGTTTCTTTTTTGTATTTTAAAATTATTTACTTTTTAGTCATTTTAATTTTTAAAAGCACTTTTTTAATAAAGTTACCAAACATTTTAAATCTTCAACCATACTTTTCTACAGCTATTTTCAAAAGCACTTTTTAAAAGCACTTTTTGCAAACCAAGCTTTTTCCAACAACAATCTCAATGCCAAACTAAGGCTTAGTGCTTCTCTTATTATCTTTTTCTTCATTATTAATTTCCTTTTTGCATTTTCCTTACTAGCAGCCTTTTTCAAATACCTTCTTACATTAATTATGTAAAATTTTCATCACCTATACTCATTTTCTTACAAACTTAATCATGTTTTTGTAAATATTTATATCTTCCAAAATTATTTGGTGTTTAGTTTCCTCTGTTATGATATATGATAGCTGATTCATTGGCAAAATGCTCAATTTAAGGCCAAACGTTTGCCGCGATACTCGATTTGGGGCCAAACATTTCAATTTAAACAAAAAAGGGCCAAACGTATTCGGGGCTGCTCAATGTGAGGCTTTTTTGGATGGAAAATCACAGATACAGTACACGCGCCGTTAACTATCCTACATGGCTATTAAGTCTCCCACATGCCTTTTCAACCAGTCTGACATGGAATCTTGTAAATATGTAAAAAAAAAAATATTAATTACTACTACTATTATATGTTATTCTTTAAAGGGTTTGATGATGTGGCATTCTTTGATTTGTTTGAAAAAATAAAATAAGTAAATAATTTCTAAAAATTATTATTTTATTAATTTTTTTGCTACAAATTATTATTTGTTAAATGGAAAAGGAAAAGTCAAAAGCAAAAATTTTTTGAAATTTATTAATAATTTGCTAATTGAAAAAAAAAGGATAAAATAATTTTTAGTCAGATTAGTTAAAGCAAAAAGATGAACACTAAATCCATTAACATTTCTATCGCCAAAAAGAAATCCATTAACATTTCGGTCAAACTTCAAAGATTATTTCATAATTAATTCAAAAAATTCCCTTTTTTTTCTTCAAAAGCATATCATTTAATAATCCAAAGTTTCAAACAATTCTAGATATGAGAAATCTTTATCCTTTCCACAAATCACAGATTTGATAATCCAAAGTTTCCAAGCAAGTCAATGCAGACATCTCTATCTCCATAGATTTGCTCTGCTCAAATCTCTGCTGCAGAACATGCATCTGATATCACCATCAACATGAACACTAGTATTGATATTTCTTGCAATTCCATGACCCGCTCCACTTAGATGAAGAAAAGTTGAGGTATTTTTTTCCGCCAACTGCTTGACCCCGACCCAGAATCTACGCTTGATCCTCCGCTCATCGAGGATGCTTCTTGGTCCGGCCATGTTGTGCAAGGTCGGACTAAGTCCCGTCGCCAAAAAATTCCCTTTTTAACGTGAAATGGTAAGGAAAACCAGAATCCGACAGGAGCTCCGCCGCTCGTCGCCGCATAAACCTTCGCCTGAGTTTTGACAGCTACTCAAAGTTACCAAAAACAGTCTTCTCAACATACCCTAGTCAAATCCGATCTTTGTTTCCTAAGATCCTTGCTGGAAAAACCAAGATCTACCAAAACTAAGATCCTCTTCTTAAACACCATATCTCAGGCATGTATATGAAAATTCAACTCATCAAACACAAAGGAACCCAAAAAAATACCCGCTCATGCTATGCACGCGCTGGGAAATTTTCTCTGTCCTAGAGACTGTTTCTCTTCTCATTCTCTGAGAGTTTTTGATCGGTTTTTGGGTCGTTCTTTGTGTCTTTCCGTTCATTCTCTTTGATTTTTCGAGTCTTTTCTTCTGTTTGCGTCGGTTTGGCTAGGGTTTTTTCTCTTTGTTTTCTGTAGTGAGTCGGTCTGCCTGTTTCGTTTGATTGTTCCCCTTCTTGGCCCTCCGTAGCTTTCTTTCGTGTCGTTTGTTTTTTGTTTTGTTTTGATTTGTTTGTTTTTCTAGGGTTTACTTTTCTTTCCTTGGGAGACTTGACTCTGGTAATCCCGCCATTGCCAAGGACTCAGAAAGGACGCACTCTCGCTCCGGATCCGTTTTTTTGTGTTTGCCCCTCTGCGTAGTGAGACATGGAAGATTTATTAACTGTTGAATTGGATTTTGAAAAAGAGGTGATTCGTGAAACCACACAATTCGGGTTAATAGGAAAAATCATTGCTGATCGAGTCTTAAATAGAAAGGGGGTGAGGAATATCATCCAATCTATATGGCCAGCGAAAGCTCTCCTAAAGGTTTTTGACCTGGGTCCGAATCTATATGGCTTCTCTTTTGCCGATCGCAAGAGCATGGAAATGGCTTTACTCAATGGCCCTTGGACGGTGATGGGCCACTGCCTCAGCATGAAACGATGGGATTCTGAACTAGCTGCGAGAGACATTCGTTTTGAGGAAGTGAACTTCTGGATTCAGGTACATCACCTCCCCCTTGAAGTTATGACTATCAACAATGGCCGTAAAATAGGAGAATCTATTGGTAAAGTGCTAGATATTGAAGATCCTGATTGGATCAAAGGAATAGGAAGAAGTTTCCTTAGAATTAAAGTTGCTATTGATGTGAAGAAACCTTTAACTGGTAATTTTAAGATTCCTAAATCTGATGGGTTTATTGTGGCTGAAGTAAAGTATGAAAGACTTGGAGATTTTTGCTACAAATGTGGTTGTTTAGGGCATAGTGAGAAGCTCTGCAAAATGACCGGAGATGTAAGGAACAAGTATGGACCATAGATGAGAGCCATACCTATCAGAGGCTCTGCAGCTGAGCTAAGCAGATCCCCAAAAAATTTACCCATTGGGAATCAAACTAACACCTCCCAAACCCCCTCCACATCGAACACAAATCTTCATCACAACAACATTCCCTCCCCACCCGAAACCTTACAGCTCTAACCACAATCCCCCAGCAAAACAGAAATCATTCTCCATCACCATCTTCAAATCTTAAGCAAAACACTTCATCTCACCTGTAACTCTATCTCCACAACACTTAAACCATTTTGAGCAAGTCAAAATGATTCAAGCCAATTACCAACCTCCTATTCACCCTCTTCTTCAATCCCTTGTTCTCTCTCAAAACGAATCCTATCCTAATACCGTATCTCATACTCTACCCCCTTCCCCATCATATCAAGGCTGGAGAGATAAGGGGAAAGATATTCCATCTAGCAGTATAGAGTACCAGGATGAGCCTGGCACCTGGGAGTTAGAATCTGCTCACTATATTGAAGAACACCCCCCCCCCCCCCCACAAACCTCAATACTCCCCAGAAACATACTTCTACTCCCCTCTCATCTTTTCCTGCAACATCTTACCCTTCCCCTCATATTACTTGTCAAAAGATTCACTATCCTTCCCCCAAAAAGAGATATGTTTCTGATACTACAACACTTTTGAATCCTGCAAACAATTCTGCTATAGAGGTCTATGATTCTCCCACTAAAAGACAACACACCCGTAATTATCCAGTTACTTCTTACAAAACTAAACTAATTTTCTCTGATGAACCAGTACCTTCACCTCACACTACACTACAGAGCCCAACCACTGATCACTTGTCACATTACATATCCAATCATTCTGATGAGTACACTGTAGAATCCCCCTCTAAGGATGAGGAGAGTGGCCATAACGGAGCTGGTGTTATAAATACTGATACACTGTCCAAACAGTTAATCCCAGTCTTTAGGGATCTTTCTTTGAAAAGACAACACAACATGCTATATTGGAAAGAGGATCGAAGCTATAGACAAAAAGCTAGACATGTGGAACTGGAAGGAACTTTCTCCCATCAGAAACTATTTGCTGCAGAAGAAGTTGACTGTCAGATGGAGGACATCCAAAGCTCAATTTGTCAGATGGAAGAATGTACAAAGACTAAAGATCAGAAAGGGAAAATAGCTACTAGAAGAATACAAAGGAAAATAAGAGTTGTTAAAAGAGGAAAGCAGAAGGAAGAGACTATTGTTATTCTGGAACAAAGTAGTCTGTGGGAAGTCCCAATCTCCTGTGTCAACAATTGGGGAAGCTCAGATGGTAAAGACATGGAGGAATCAAATCTGAATGGTTTGGGTGGCTGTACCGCAACAGCCACCAAGCCTCTATGAGGTACCTTTCTTGGAACTGTCAAGGCATTGGGCCTGCCTTGACAGGAAATGTGCTTCATGATATTAACAAAGAGTGTGGCCCCCAACTTATGTACATTATGGAGACTAAAAACAGAACTGATAAGTTGGAAAGAATGAGAATGCGTCTAAAGTTTACAGGAAAGTTTTATGTAGAACCTGATGGTATTGGAGGGGGTTTAGCCCTCTGGTGGAAAGAGCAAATTGAAGTTGAAATTCTGGGATACTACAAGAATCGGATTGATATTGAGATTAAAGATGTTGAAGTAGACTCCAAGTGTAGGATTTTTCTGGTTTATGGTCCAACATACTTTGTAGAAAGGCAATTCATTTGGAAGATGATAGGGGATAGAGGTCAAGGAGTTGATATTCCCTGGATGTGTATAAGGGATTTCAATGATATCTTATATCATCATGAAAAGGAAGGGGGTAACTTGAAAGCTGATCACAAAATTAGGGGTTTCAAAGGTATGATTGATAGAAGTGGTCTAATTGATCTCAATTACCAAGGTCAGAAATTCACCAGGGTTAATAAGTGGGATAACATGCTGATCAAGGAGAGGATCGATAGGGCTTTGGTTAACCTGAATTGGGTTGAGATGTACCCCAGATCCTAAGTGTTCAACCTTCCCATTATGGGATCTGATCACTCCCCCCTTATCATAGATTCCAATGTGGTGGATGGCAAATCTGCTAGAATGTTCAAATTTGAGGTTATGTGGACTGCAAATCAGGAATGTGAGGCAGTTATTCGGGAGGGATGGAGCACTACTTTTGAAGGATGCAGATGTTTTCAACTTAGCCAAAAATTAAAAAGGTACAGAAGGTTGCTGATTGATTGGAGTAGAAAGGTTTTTCCAAACAATAGAAAGGTTATCGATGAATTGAACAAGAGAATAGCAGAAATACAAGACAAGGATGCTACTGATCAATGTTGCCAAAAAGCTGAAGAACTAATTAAAGAAGTAAGTGAGGTTTGGAAAAAGGAAGAACAGTTCTGGTTCCAGAGATCCCGTATTAAATGGCTTAAATTTGGTGACAACAACACTAAATTTTTTCACCGAAGCACACTTTAGAGGAGACAAAATAATAAGGTTCAAGGCTGCAGGACAGTAATGGTGAATGGAGAGACCAAGATGAGGACATTTAGACCCTTTTTAAAGACTTCTATACCAAACTCTTCACATCTGATGGCAACAAAGAGTGGGAGGAGGTCCTGGCATGCGTTCCTACTTTTGTTACTGACTCTATGAATGAAGCCTTGATTGCAGAAGTGACCAATGAGGAAATCAAAGCTGCCACGTTTGAACTGGGCACTTTTCAAGCCCCGGGACCTGATGGATACAATGGGGTTTTCCACCAGAAGTATTGGAGCATTGTTAGTGAAGTTGTTATTAATGCTGTAAAAGGTTTCTTCGAAGGGGTTAATATGCTAAGAGAGTTGAACAGAACTAATCTAGTGGTTATTCATAAAGTAAAGAAGACTCAGGAAGTAGGCCAATTCAGGTCTATAGGATGCTGCAGCTTCATTTACAAAGTCATCTCTAAAGTAATGGTTAACAGACTCAAATCTTACATGGAAGAGTTGATCACCCCAAATCAAAGTGCTTTCATTGCTGGCAGACAAATCCAAGATAAATATTATCATAGCTAATGAAGTGTTCCACTATTTGAGATTGAAAAAGAAGGGGAAGAAGGCTGATATGGCTTTGAAGATTGATATGAATAAAGCCTATGATAGAGTGGAATGGGGCTTCTTGGAAGCTGTTAAGAACAAAATGGGTTTCATGAAAATTGGGTCCATTGGATTGTTGAATGCGCCAGTTCTGCGTCTTTCAACATACTTGTCAATGGAAGCAGTCATATGTCTTTTTTCCATCTAGAGGTCTTAGGCAGGGGATCCTCTATCCCCCTACCTTTTCTTATTTGTTATTGATGTCTTGTCTAGGATGCTCAATAACGCTTTGGAGTCAGGAACAATAACATGCATCAAATTAGGTAAATTCTGCCCTAGCCTTACTCATATTCTTTTTGCAGATGACTCTTTATTTTTCATGTCTGCTAACAAAAAGAACTGCTCAGCCTTTATGAATTTGCTGTAGAGTTATAGTAAAGCCTCGGGACAAGCTATAAACTTGACCAAGTCCTGCATTATTTTCAGTACTAACATCTCTATGCAGGACAAAGAAGGAATAGCTCAGTAACTGCAAATCCATGCAGCAGAAAACCCTGGTGCTTATCTAGGCATTCCCTCTTTCTGGGGTAAAACAAAGTATGAGGCAATGAAATTTATCAAGGAAAGAATTTTACAGAAGATCAAAGGATGGAAACAGAAACTATTAACCCAAGCAGGGCGTGAGATCTTGATAAAAGCAGTAGCCGCAACAATTCCCATCTACACGATGCAGTGTTTCAAAATCCCTGTCAAATTTTGCAATGAGACCAATAAAGAAATGTCGAATTTCTGGTGGGGACAGACTGATGAAGAGACCAAGGTTCACTAGATAGGGTGGAAGAACCTAACTACTAGCAAATGGAAAGGTGGAATGGGTTTCAGAGACCTAAATTTGATGAACATAGCATGCTTAGCTAAACAAGTGTGGAGGATGATCGAAAATCCAGAGGCATTATGGGCCAAAGTCATGAAGGGTGTCCACTTCCCCCACAGCAACATATTCTCAGCTCGGAAATGAAGCAAAGCCTCGTGGGTTTGGGCAGCTTTACTGGAAGGAAGAAATATCCTGATGAAAGAGATTCGATGGCAGGTCATCTCAGGTACTAATATTAGCATATGGAATGATTATTGGATCCCTGAGCTAGGGAGAATTGAAAGGAAAGAGCAGGCTGAAGTTCCCCCTGAAGCACCTCAGAAAGTGGCCGAACTTATGGACAGAACAGCCGGTGATTGGAACCTCAGCCCCATCAGAGGCTACATTACTGACAAAGCTGCAGAAGCAATAAACCTAATACCTATTAGTACAGAAGGAGAGAAGGATAGAATCATATGGCCGCATAACAAGAATGCCAAATATTCAGTCAAGACAGGATACCATAGAGTCAAAGAATTGAATGAAGATACAGAAAAATTTACTGCTTTAAGCTCTCATATCATATCTGACAAAATTTGGAAAATGATTTGGGATACTGCAGGACCAAGGAAAGTTAAAAACTTCCTATGGAGAGCTACTTTGAACCGAGTGCCCACCAGATCAGGCCTGTTCAAAAGGAAAATAGTGAAATCCACTACATGCCAATTATGCCTGAAAGAGGAAGAGACAATAGAGCACTCCTTACTGCTCTGTGAATGGACTATAAGAGTTTGGTTTGGTAGCATGGGATACAAAGTGGATAGTCAGCAAATCTCCACACTAGATTCCTGGTTAGAACTGGTGGTTGGTGGTATATCTAAAGATAAGGAGCTCAAGAAGAGGTTTCAGATGGCGGTTGCTCAAGTTGTCTGGCACATTTGGAAGGAGAGATGCAGATGCCTTCATGAAAATTGTAATCCAGACCCAGTTAAAGTAATCAGGTCAGCTCAGTGGGCCATTTCTGAAATTGAATTGGTTTTGATGAATGATGAGGTCCCTGAGAGGATTTGCAGAACAGAGGCTGAGGAGAAATGGGAAGCCCCAGAGGCAGGCTGGACAAAGATTAATTGTGATGGATCCCAAAACCCCTTAACTAAAGACTCAAGACTGGGAATCATTTTGAGGAATGAATCCAGAATAGTAGTTGCAGGTTTCAACAAAGAACTTAAAGCCTGCTCAGCATTGATGGCAGAAACACTCGCAGTCAAAGAAGGCCTCCTCAGGGCTAAGGAGATGGGATTACAGAAGATTATTGTGGAGATAGACAGAGATTATGAGCCAAGAGGACAGGCATTGGGAGATCAAGCCGCTGATAACTGATATTAGGAAACTTATGGGCAGTTTTGAACAAACTAAAGTTCGTTGGATCAACCGTACAGCCAATGGCGCGTTAGACTGGGTGGCGAGCCAATCCAGAAAGAGGATGTGCCCACAAAACTGGGTGAATCAACCCCCATCCTCTCTAGTGAACATCTTAAGCAGGGATGGCCTCCCAGCCCCCCCTTTTTAGCTATCTTAGTTCTGGCCATGTTCCTTTAAGGAGATTACTTGTGTTAGCTTTTCTCTAAAAAGTGAGCAGGGCATATATGTGGTTTTCTTCCTTCTGTGTTTGTGACTCATTTACTCTTTGGAGTTTTCGATTAATAAAATTTCTCTTTCGGCCAAAAAACACAAAGGAACCCTCTGATTTCATGATTTCAATCCCTTATAAAAAAAACAGATATTAGATTTAGTTTGTCTACGAATTTTAGAACATATCCACAATAAAAAAACCCAAAATTTTTAAAAAACAGAAAAAGAGAGTAAAATTAAATGACCGGATTTATTTTAAAAAAAGGAAGAAACAATGAAATGACCTAATCAAATATAGATCCCAAAACTGAAAATAATACTATTATTTTGACCCATGTACGTTGAACACACTTGAACTGGTGTCGTTTTCACCCCCATAAGGTCTAGCCATAAGTTCATCTTCGTTTTCAATCTCAGTGATTCTAATTTAGTAGTATGATACTAACAATCCAAGAAGAAGAAGAAGAAATTTGCAGCTGCCTCCAAAAAAAAGAAAGAGGAGAAGTCGATGAAGCTAGGGAGAGAGGGAGGTGAAAAAAAAATCAAAAAAGTAACTCTTAATTAAATTAATTGTTTTTATTATTTTTATTTTTTAAACTCAAATTTCTAAATTCCACATAATTTGTACTGTATAGCCACGTGTCATCTCACTCTCCGCTAATGGCGCGTGCAAAACACTGCCCCATTTCCGTCCAAAAAAAGCCCCACATTGAGCAGCCTCGAAAACGTTTGACCGTTTTTTGTTCAAATTGAAACGTTTGGCCCCAAATCGAGCATCACGGCAAACATTTGGCCCCCAAATTGAGCATTTTGCCCTGAATCATTTATTGAGTTGTAACTTTCTTTTAGCTATATGAATGCTTATACAGACTAAAGGCCAAATCAAATATTTATAACATCAAGAGTATCAAAGGTTGGTGAGCTAAGAACTGTCAATTTCCATTCTTTTTGCATAGAGGAATTATCTGAAAGAATAAGGTCAAACTTCGATAGTAGAAGAAAGGATACTTGAAACCACTGTGAAGTGGATCCTTCCTCTGTCATTCAAGGTAATCCGATGAAGACAAAAGGTAACTTCGCTTGGAATTTTTATTCTCTTATTTTCAAATTTTGAGGAAAATTAGTATAATTCTGATTTTGAAATTTGTTATTAATAGGAGAAAGAAAATTGTTCATGGAAGCTAAATGAAAGCTTTGATGAGACCTGAAGGGGGTGAATCAAGTCCTTCAAATGGTGATCAGGTTGTTGTTCTTTTCTTACCTATATTTGTTTGTGTTTGAGGGATTTGCTGTATATTTAGAAAAACAAAAAACTGGTGATTTAAAAACAATGCAAATGTGCCTGGTAGTGAATTCGGGTGTTTTCTTTGTCAAGTTTTGTAGGTTATATTCATTGCATAGTTAGGACATTGGATGGATCTGTTATTGCTCAGTCTACAAGACCAGAATATGGTTTGAATAGATATAACTTTTGATTGATATGTTAGGGAAAATATGTGTAGTTGGATTTGATAAGTTAGCTTTAAGTAAAAGAATGTGTATTGTTTAAATTGTCTAATCGTATGTGCATTTTTGGTTTGAATTTACATTCATTTATATGCCAGGCAAAGTAATACCGATAAGAGATGTTGGGCAAGAGCAAAATCATATTGGGGTTGTTGGAGGGAATTCCAACAATGTTGAAGGGTGAAGTGGCGATGGTATTAACTTTTTAGTTTTCTGAACTATATATGTGTTTGTTGGTTCAGAATATATGAAAATAAAACTAAAACTCTTTTATTTCTTCAAATATGCTGATATTTTTCTTTTTAGTTCAAAATGAAACCTCAAATGCACTGCGCTGAGGACTGCCCAGTTCCAGTTCCAAGTAATTTTCCAAAAGATGATGAACTCCATTTTAAGATTGAGTTGATAGATTTCTCCAAAGCCAAGGTAAGAATGCTGCAAACCCTTGATTGTCTTTTGTTATAAACATTTTTGCATAGTTAACATTTATTTCTCTATGTACATTTTATATTCATTGTTCTCATACATGCTATCTAAATAGATCTAAAACTTGTTGATCAGAATTCTTTCTGATGTTTGAGGTGTTGATGATGTCTTACTATCATTTATTATTTGCATATAGCCTTTTTGTAGTTCTAATGTCATGTCAAAGTAGTGTTGCAAATGTGCTTGAAGTGTCATTGGCAAGAATGTCAAAGAGGGATAGGGAATTTAGCTCCCGGTGCAAGGTGGAAACATTTAGTTGTACTTTTATGTCCTAACAAGCTATGTATTATATTTTGGTCACATGTGTTTGAATTATGGATAGGTATGTGGTCAGAGATTTAATTATGTCTTTGCTCCTTCAATTCAATCAAGAAATAAACGGGTTGGTGCTGTATGGCCTTTTTTTTTTTGGCACCAAGAAAGAAGTTGACAATTTCCATATAACAGAAATGTATTTATTATGGCCTTTCAATTTGACAATTTCCATATGACAGAAATGTATTTATTATGTTTAGCACGCCAAACTTCAATTTCAGCTTCCTCATTTTATATAGTGTACATGCTACAAAAGTTCTGAAATCAACCACTTCATATTTGTATTGGATTGTTGTGAACTCTTTATTTTTACTATATATATATATATAAATATATATATGTCAAGATTTAAAATTACAAAAGCAACTAAAAAAAGAAAGATATATTTGCAAAAAAGAATTAGGATCATTCTGTCGTCAATTTGACATCAAAGATAAGTATTCTTTTTCAAAAACTTGTTGTCCATCTAAGTCAAAACAAATAAAAAAGAATAATATCCCCGAATATTATAAAAAACCAAAATACAAAAAATATAGGAAAGTAAAGAAACAACAAGAATCTCTTAATAAATCAGATAAAATAATAAAATGTTACCGATGTGGAAAACCTGGACATATTTCGAAATACTGTAAGATTAAGAGAAAAATTAATAATTTAAATCTAGATGAAGATATTGAACAAAAAATTAATGAAATCCTTTTAGAATCTACGTCTTCCGACCAAGATACAACAACAGAATCAGAAGATTTACAAATTGATGAATTACATTCAACATCAGAATCTTCTAAAGAAGAATCTTCAATAAATATGTTAACAAAAGATCAAAAATTTATAATAGAAGTTATCGATAAAATTCAAGACCCAGATCTTAAACGAGAATATTTACTAAAATTAAAAAATTCATTAAAAAACAATAAATAAAAAGAAGTAGTTTCTAATCCTTCACAAATGTATAATTTACAAGAAATAATTTTTAATAAATATGAAAATACAAAACCTAGGGAAATTACAAATTCAGAATTACAAATGGAAATAAAAGAAATCAAAAGAGAACTTTCACATTTAAAGAATGAACAACAACAAATGAAAAAACACATCCAAGACTTAAAAAATGAAGATTGGCATGAAACTTCTTCTACAGAAGAGCCTGATCCTGAAACAGAAGAAAAAACACAAGAATATATGATGGTACTTACAGAAGTTTCAATCCAAAGATATTTAATAAAAATAAATTTAGTAATAAAAAATGAATTCTCCATACAGATGATCTTTTCGATACAGGAGCTGATCAAAATTGTATAAGAGAAGGAATAATTCCAACAAAATATTATGATAAAACCTCTGAAAGCCTTAAGGCGGCAAATGGTAAAAGATTAAAAATTACTTACAAAATCCCTAATGCAGAAATCTGTAATAAAGGAATTAAATATCAAACATGTTTTTTTAATGGTCAAAGATATCACTCAAGATGTTATCTTAGGAACACCATTCATTTCATTACTTAAACCTTATAAAGTTACAGATCACTCAATTACATCTAAGGTTTTAAACACAAAAGTTGAATTTCCTTTCTTAGAAAAACCCAAAATAAGGAATCTTAATTTATTAAAATCCTTATCCATTCACAATAGTCAAATAAACAACCTGATAAACTGTAAACATAAACAAATCTCTTTTCTACAAGAAGAAATAAGTTTTAAAAAATTAAATGAACAATTACAAAAAAGAGAGATTACAAAAAGAATCAATCAAATAAAAGAAGAAATAGAATCATCCATATGTTCAGATATTCCCAACGCATTTTGGGATAGAAAGAAACATGAAGTAACATTACCTTATGAAAATAACTTTGATGAAAAACAAATTCCTACAAAAGCAAGACCAATTCAAATGAATAAAGAAATGGAAGAATTCTGTAAGAAAGAAATTCAGGATCTTTTAAACAAAAAATTAATACGAAAGAGTAGCTCTCCCTGGAGTTGTTCAGCTTTCTATGTTATAAAAAATGCAGAAATAGAAAGAGGAACACCAAGATTAGTTATTAATTATAAACCTTTAAATCAGGCATTAAAATGGATTAGGTACCCAATACCTAATAAAAAAGATTTATTACAAGAAAAACCAAAAAAGAATACAAGAAGCTTATGGCAGAAATGCTAAGTTCCATGGATTCTGATTCTGAAACAGAGGAAGAGGAAGAAGTATCCCAAACATCATCAGAAAGAACTGTGGATCTGGCAGAAGACTCCACTACAGTTAAGATATCAAAAACCAAGAAGAAAAAATAGATTTCAAAAAAAAAAGGAAAAATAATGGTCTGCAAAGTTATCATGAAGAATCTCTGCAGATATTGTCTCCAATAATGCAAAGCTGACTCATTGGATGAAGAGAAAGCCAAATTATGAAGGTCTGCAAAGTTATCATGAAGAATCTCTGCAGAAATTGTCTCCAATAATGCAAAGCTGACTCATTGGATGAAGAGAAAGCCAAATTATGAAGGTCTGCAAAGTTATCATGAAGAATCTCTGCAGAAATTGTCTCCAATAATGCAAATAGTACAAAGTAGAATTATTGTATTGAAATTGTATTGAGTGACGGAGCTCTCCCTCTATAAAAGCTCCAGAATCAAATGTAAGAGGCAGGCTAAAATTTCATACAAAGAAATAAAAGATCTCCATACTTTCTTCCAATTATATTCTCCAAACTTTACCCAAACTTTACTTCTTTTCTCCAAATTGTTTCAATTTTTATAGTACTCAAAATCTTAAAATTATTCTACTTCCAATCAAAGTTCCTATCCTCTGATCCACGGGATTGTCTGGCATCCGAGCCAGAGAGAAGCAGGTAATTGTAAGATTTTGAAACATTATTTTGTTTTCATTTTCTAATTATTGGTATAACTATCTTTATTAAAAAATTTTTGCTATAATTGCTGAGTTTTTGATACAAGAGTCTTGTAAAGCCATCGATTAGGCAAAAGTAGACTTAGTATCCCTGTAGGTAACTCTAGTAATTTTTGATAATATTGATAGTAGAACTCCCCTTTAGTAAGAAAATAGAAAATAAAATATGTTACCATTTCTTTAGAGAACCAACTCTTCTGCAAGTTCAGTTTCCATTAAATCCCAAGATTCAGACCAAGCCTCTCAAACGGTTAATGAACAAGAAGAACATTATGAAAATGTTCCCCAAATATTTGACAATTGGAACATTCCTATTGTCCCTATAAATCAAATATACAAGAAAACAACTTTTGAGAATTTTAATGCTTTCTGTAATTACATTATAAAAACAAAAGAAAAGAGTCTTCCTATCCAAAAAGAATACCAAACTATTCAATTACTTGATAAAACACTCATTAATAAACTTAAAGAGCAAAAATACAAATATATTCATTTTGGATTAGTCCAAGTAGGTGTAAAACCCCTTAGTGTAGAAGCAACAAAAAATACCTAAATCTTAATTGTCTTAAGAGATAAAAGACACATTATGTTTAATGATTCTTTATTAGGAATAATAGAAACAAGCGTTTGTACAGGACCAATACATTTCAATTGCAATCCAAATTTTATGGTATCTTTAACAGACAAAAATATTTTAAGGTCATTAACTCTTCAAATTCATACCCACAATTACAAAATGCTTCCAGGATCTGAAGTTTTAACCCTAGTTTACAAGTTACACTTTAAAGCAATGTATTCCGTAGTTAACACTAAAGCTTTATTACAAAGCCCAAAAGGAGAAATTACTCTTTTAATAGAGACTGACACTACAAGAGCCCATACTGTGATACCCAAGACTATCCAATGGCATGAAGTTAATCTGCCTGAAAGATGGAAATTAGAAGGTGCTACTGATCCAATAGAACCAATTCCAGTTAGGAATAATTCATTAAGAGAAGTCTCTCAACATCAGGATGTCACAGTAGAATTAGTCTTTAATAGACCAAAAAGACTACCTCCGAGATATTCTTTTGATATAGCTAGTTCAAGTTCAGCATTCCAAGAATTAAATATAGAAGAAGAATCTATTACCGATAGCCAACAACAAGATTTCAAAACAGCTAGGACATCTGTCTCCTCAATACCAATATCATTTGCGAATACCCAACAACATGAGTTTAGAACAGCTAGAGAATCCACATCTTTGGCACCTAGCTCGTTTAGGACTAATTTACAAGGAATTAATAACTCCTCAAAAATAGCCCAACCTATTTATGCTAGGCAAACAGAAAGCCCTCATGATTCACCAGTCATGTCACCAACTTATTCTTCAATGACAAATAATGTAAAAATAGAGGAAGAATCAGAAATTTACGTTATACAAAAACCTTTTGAGATCAACAAGGAATGGTGTAGAAAACATTTCTACTCAAATAATAACAAAGTTTTAAGAGAAGAATATTTTAAAAATTATGGAAATGAAAAGGAAGAAATTCTTCAAAAATATTATGAGTTTATGAATAACCATAGAATCAATATAAAATTTTTCAAATGCTTCAACGAATATTATTTAAACTCTATTAATATGATAAAAAATAATAACAAATGGCAAACTACTAGAGGAGAAATTGAATCTCAACACCCTCCTCTAACGGAAATCCAATATAACCACAAAAGTTTTGCAATAAAAGCAAGTCCTTTGAAAATGAGAAGTCCTGATGCAGGAGAACGAATCTCATCAAAAGATATTAAATTGATTCTTGAACAGAATAATTTTACAAATCTGAATCTTCATTATATAGGAAAACAATTGGATCATATCGAAGACTTAATTGTATCACATCCAAAAAGACACATAATAAAAGAAAATATTAAAGAATTCTCAACGGAACCAATATTTACACCCTATGAAATTCCAAAAAATTTCCAAAATCCAAAAAATCTTCAAAAAACATTTTTAAATGAAATACAAGATAGACTCAATGCCTTAGGATCTGAGCTTATAGCCCCAGATACTCCTATACAAACACAAAATTCAATAAATACATTAGACCAAACTTCCCAATCTGAGAACGAACAGTCTGAAGATAATCAAATTAATAAAATGAATTGGAGAGAACCTAAAAAATTATATTATCCAAAAACAACTGCACCAGACCTCAATATTGAGGAAAACCAGTTTTTTACAAAATAAATATAATGCTAATACTATATATGAATGGAATATTGATGGCATGTCTGAATATAACATTCTCAATCTATTACAACAAATGACAATGGTTTCCAATGTTTATAAAACACAAAATCAAAATGGTCTAATTAGTGATCAAGCTATAGCCAACCTTTTAGTAGCCGGATTTACTGGTCAGCTAAAAGAATGGTGGGATCATGCACTTACTAAAGAACAACATGAAGAAATATTAAAAGCTATCAAAAGAGATGACCAAGGAAGAGTCATTTATGATGATGAAGGAAAAGAAATTCAGGATGCAGTTGCAACCTTAATTTTCTCAATTTCAAAACATTTTATAGGTGATCCATCTCACTTTAAAGATAGAAATTCAGAATTATTATCAAACTTAAAATTTAAAAAATTAACAGATTTCAAATGGTATAAAGATGTTTTTATGACTAGAGTAATGCAAAGATCTGACAACCAACAACCTTTTTGGAAAGAAAAATTTCTAGCAGGACTTCCTAATCTCTTAGGAGAAAAGATCAGAAATCAAATTAGAGAAAATTATAAAGGAATAATTCCTTATGAAAAACTCACATATGGAGAATTAATCAGTTTTACCCAAAAGGAAGGATATATATATTTATATATTACAGGTTTGATAGTACTCCCATCCAATCAACCATCAAAAACCCGCGGCGAAACGCGAACAACAAACCTAGTGACATTAATAGTTTCTGTACAATATGTCAAAATCCTTCTCTTTTTGTCTTTTATATTATATATATATATTATATACAATATATGATTCATATTTTATTCAATAAAAATGAATAAAAGTGCACATTTTTTTCAGTTTAGATATAAAATAAAAAAAATTTTGCTTTCATTATATTTTATACTTTAAAATAGATTAATTACCATTTATCTCAATAAAAGTAAAAATAAAAATAAAGATTAATCAGATAAACTTGCAAATTCTAATAAACGGTGTAGTTTTTTGTTCTCCCTCCAAAACTTTTCACTTTTATTTTCACCTCCCTCCAAAAATACGCTGAAAAAGATTTTGATTTGATAGGGCTACCGCTTTTCCCCTAGTCCTTTCATCAAATCCTAACATTGAAATCTCGTCCTCCCCACTTTTCATCCTCTCAAATACAACACAACCTCTAGATCTACAGACAAAAAGTTCTACACAAAAAAGGACAAAGGTATGAGACTGATGCTTCAATTTTATGTTAATATATAATAATACTAGGTCTTTCGGTTAAATCAATTTTTTTTAATCTTATTTTGCCTACGTTTCTTTGTCTTGTATTCTGTTATTATTTTACTGGAATACTAAATATCGGCCTCTTTTACTAGCCACCGCTCCCCCTTGGACTATTTTGCCATTTGCTTTATTTTCCATCAAACTCCAAACTTTTCGATTCTCTCAAATTCTCTCAACCTTCAAACTTTCAAACCTCAATCATTCAAGTAAACCAACATCAAAACTCCTAAACAAAGATTTTTCGGGTTGAAAATATGTTTTTTTTTTAAAAAATAATAAAAATATCTCTATATCATTAATCAAAGTTTAAAGTCCTCTTGCTAATATTGAGATACCCATACCCATTTAAATTAAATGAATTGTCCAATACTTATTAAACGACAAAAAGAAAATATAGGAAAATCTAAAAAAAAAAACTTTAAAGAAGAAGAAGAAGAAGAAAAAAGAAAAAGAAAAAGAAAGAAAAGAAAAGAAAAAAA
>AWWV01012913.1:0-35965 GCA_001974805.1 Corchorus capsularis
CGGTCTGTTCTTCCATCTTGGCAAGCTTTTGTGCAGAGATCCTTCAATTGNTAATCAAAAGATATATGAATGGAGAGAAAATAGAAAGACTGATACACATGCAAAGCCATAAATTGCAATAAATAATATTAGCTTAGAGAATAACAATGTGAGAAGAGACCAAAACAACCTGAGGCATGGGAGAAAATGGAACAAAGAAAAACTTCAGATCCCCTGCAAAAATTGAAAATACCAAACAAACCAGTGAAAGAAAAACAAAGCACCATACATATGAAATCAGTCTGACAGTTATTGAATATGTCAGTATTCAAACATCATGCCATTATTAGAAAAGAAAATATTGAATTAGAGCAAACTGATAAAAACCAATACAATTATACAAAACTAAGAAAATCATACATTAATTAAAGATTATATACCTCTCATGTCTGACCACCATCTCCATATCCACAAATTCAGTAAACCTGAGATATAAAAATAAACCTATCAAAAAAGTAGATAATTTCATACCAAGCAGGAAAAAAAAACTTTTCGTAGATCACCTGCAACTGCCAAAGCTTTCCTCTTCAAATAAAATCCCTAAAACAAAATCCAAATTGCAATCAAATATCAATTTAAAGAAAACCCACAAATAATGAGCAAGGAAAGAACATTAAAAAAAAATCAATTCCGTGGAAAGAGAAAAAAAATGAAGTCAGAAAACCCACACATAAAACCAAAAGGAGAGATGATCATTCAAGAGGAAAAACGAACAAATCAACCTTGTAAGTTGAGGGAATCAAAATAAAAAAACCAAAATAACCCGGAGAGATAGAGAAGAGCAACTGTAACCTACCTAAAAGGGAAAATGAAAGGAGTGCAGGCTTGGAAACCAAAGAAAACACAGTGGAAAAGCATAGTGGAAAGGAGTGATAAGCAATGAAATGGAAAAAAAAAACACAGAAAGGTATAGAAAGAAGCAGAAAGAGGAGACCAATAGTGATGATAGGAACTAAGAAAGGGATTAAAAAAAAAGAAAAGAAAAGGAGGATCTGGTTCAAGTAAATGGGACACGCGGGAGAAAGAACAGGGAGAGAAAGAGACGTGGTGAAAATAAAAGAAGGAATGAAAGAAAATGAGACGTCAGGCCAAAAAGAAAAAAATTTGAGACACGCGTGTAAGGGAGAAAGTTACAACAAATGTGAATGTTTGTTAGCTAACATTAGCTTTGGATGAAATCACTAACATACCCCTTGAGCTTTGCTCAATTTTTAATTTAGTCCTTTTATCAAATGACCTTAATTATTGAACCATAATCAAGATTATTAATAAAATAATCAATAATCAAATACTATCAATAATCAAATGCCCTAATTAATAAACAAATACCAATCAATTATCATGCCTTGATAACTAATTCCAATTAATAATGTCTTATCAAAATACATGCTCAAAAAAATAATCAATATCGAAAACAAAATTAAGAAGTTATCATGCTTGACAATTAAATTATGAAGAAACTTTGCAATTTTGTAGCAATTGTTGCATCATGACGGTATGAAGCGGTTTGAAGCCATTTATAGTTTGTGCCGCCATTTCTTCCTCTTTGAATTGTATACAATGAAATTAATTTGGTGAAACTGCATTGACTTGAATATTTAGAACAATATGTGAAACTGGAAAGTCATTCTTATTGATAAAAAATTATTATTATTATTATTATTATTATTATTATTATATAATATAGATAATAAATCCATCAATACTTAATCACTAACATCACTAATACCAATCAAATAACCAAAAATTAATAATTAATCACCTATATATATAAAATATAAACATAAAGTTATTTAGGATTAGAAATAAATCAAAAAAAAATTCATCAATAGTTTTAATCACTAACACAAATTAAATAACAATTTTTACCAATCAATAATACTAATCAATGACCTCCATCAATTATTAATTCTAATAATTTCATCATTAATTTCAATAATCCATAGCTAAAAAATGTTTGATGATGGAGATAAAACATAAACATTGTCTCTCGAGCTCTTCATGAAACTCGTTAATCAAATTCAGCTTTCAGATTATTCATGAAAGTCATAGATCATGTAATAACCTTTTAACCGACACTTAAATAACTTCAATCGGACATGTGAACAAAAAATTATACGATATTAAAGAGACCGGCAATCTAAACCACAAAATTTTGGAAGCACTTTTTAGAATCGAAACATCAAAATTAGCTTTCGAGTTCTTCATGAAAGTTGTAAATCATTAAATGACCTTTCAATAGACACTCGAATCACCTTAATCCGACAAATAGAAAAGAAAATACAAAAATAAAAGACAACGCATTAAATCGTCCGACCCATAATTGTAAAGGATTAAATAGCATAAAGGAGAAAAAGTATGAGGATCATTTGATAAATAATCCAGCAAAAAAATATTTGTTTACGGAGACCAAACATAAAAATTCCCTCTCGAACCCTCCACGAAACTCATTAATCAAATTCAGCTTTCAGGCCGTTCATGAATGTCGTAGATCACACAATAACCTTTTAACCGACACTTGAACAACCTCAATTGGACAAGCGGACCGAAAATTATACAATATTAGATAGACTGGCAATCGAGACCACAAAATTTCAGAAGCATTTTTTTGAATCAAAACATTAAAAAATTGGCTTTTGAGTTCTCCACGAAAGTTGTAGATCATGCAATCACCTTTCAATAGACACTTGAATCACCTTCATCGGATAAACAAAACAAAAAAATAAAAGAACCAAAGTCGAAACGTTGAATCGTCCAACCCAAAATTGTGAGGGACTAAATAACATAAAGCATAAAAGTATAGTGATCATTTGATAAATAAACCAGCAAAAAAATTATTTGTTTATTGAGAACGGGGCCCACTAATAGCAACTTTGTTCCAAACTTCCCAAAAAGCCCTCAACCATCAACCGAAATAACAAAAAAACCAAGCTCAAAAGTACCAGAATACCCCTGACAATTTGTTCTTGGGTGAATGTGGTGAGATTTCTCAACTGGTTTTTGGTACTTTCAATTCTCTTTTAAATGTATATTATAGATATATATATGTATATATATTTGATTATTCCTTTGATTTGCTTTCTCTTTCTCTTCATGGGACCTACTTTTGTTTTGACTAGATTAATGCTTACCTTCATGTACTTGCTTAAATTGAATTATTGTTTACATATCACCATGAAATAGAATATATGACTTTTTTGTTTTTGTATCCAGTGTAACTTATATCTGTCTGCTTTTTCTTTCCAGAAATGGCACCTGGCAAAGTTGGAAGAAAGAGAAAGACTCAGTAAGCTAGTAATATGTCCAAACAACCCAATATTCCATCAGAACAAGTTTTGCCAACTGAACCAGCTCATGCATCTGACTTGCTACAAAATGTGCAGATAGAATCAACCCTTGAAACTCAAGATGCAAATGTCAATTCAGGTTGTTTTATTAAATCAAGTTGCAATATATTGTTATATTGAAAGTATGTTATATATTGATGTTAAGTGTTCCTTGTTTCTTATTGTTATTCAAGTGGATACAGATTCTGTCCCTCCTAAAAAAGTGCGCGGACCCACTAGAGGTGTAGGGTTGGAGAAATTGATCAAAGAAAAGAACAAGCTAGTTATAGAAATTCCGAAAGATAAAGGCAGGCCGGTTTCAGAAGTCCAATCGGCAAAATTATCTTCAGAAATTGGGTTGATTGCTAGAAAGTTTATCTCAGTTCCAACGAAGTAGACAGGTTTGACTGAGGCTGACAAGCTGCATTTCCTGGAACGGCTTCAGGTAAGTTTATTTTTCATTGTATACTTGTATAAAATCATTTTACATGAAGTAATTTATTTTTCATTTAATTTTCTTTCTTAGAACAAGTTTGACATCAACTTGAACGATGAGTACGTCAAAAGATCTGTACTGTCAATCTTTGCTAAGCTATGCAGGCAACAGCGCTACAAGTTGCATCAATATTATAAGTCGTTTAACACTGATGAAAAGGCACGTCAAAAGCTGCCACCTAACTTCAACATGACTGAAGAGAACTGGGGAAAATATTGTGATATGTTTAGCGATGCTGATTTCAAGGTTTGATTTCATTTTTAATTTTAACTTGATTTTTTTAGGAAAAATTGTACATTTATTATAAAAGTAAATTAATGTTGTTTATATATCTTTTTAAATGTAGGAAAAGTGTAAAAAAAAAAACAAAATATCTCGACAGCATGTCAAGTTTACTCATAACCAAGGGTCTAGGGCATTTGGTGCTAGTCGATATGCCAAGGTAACATATTTTTATTCTATAATTTATATATGAGTTTATTATATCATTTTATTTAAATTGTTTAATAAATTTAAAATTTTGTAGCGTGTTGAATCAAGAGCCTAATAGGATGGAATGGTTTAAAATTTCATTATTCAGAAGAAAAAGGATGGAAGAATCCCGAGTCTCAAGCAGCTTATGTAAGGTTTTCTAATTAATGATGTGATTTATATAATTGTTTTTGCATTACTATTAATTTTTTTTTGAATTTATAGGAGGAAATGCAAAGGCTTTTATCGGCTCCCATTGAAGAAGGCCAACAGCCAAGGACCATTGACTCAATTGTGGACGAAATTCTTGAAACTAACCCAAGCTACATTAAGGGACTTGGGTATGGGCCTAAGCCTAAGGGTAAGCAAACCTTAGATGCAGCTACTTCTTCAAAGGATGAAAGTGTGATAAACAAATATAAGTCCAATTTTGAACTGCTTCGAGATCATATGCAAAAAATTACTGAAGCAATGTTAGCTAATGGAATTGATGTGCCAATGTTACTTTGTACTATCATTATACTAATGTTGTTTTCTTTTTTTGGGTACATATTAATGTTGTTTTCTAATGTGCCTTAATTTCAGATTCAGGTGAACCAAATTCTCCATCATCAGAATCACTAGATGAATTGGAATGAAAACTTGCAAAGAAGGTTCCACTGCTTGTTCCACTGCTTGCTATTGCAATTTAAGGGATTTTAGTTTTATTAAGGGATTTTATTTTCATTTTACTTCGTAATATTTTAGTTTTATTGAATATTTTCATCCTTTATATTTTGGATTCTTAGTTTCTATTGTTATTAAGATACTTGATTTAATATTATGAATTTCATTTTATATTGGTATTATTTACAATAATATATTCCAGTATTCTATAATTACCTTTTGGTAACACAAATAACATGTCACCCAATGAACACGTCACCTATTATTATTCTCTAAAATTAGGTGACAATAATATAGTAATCTTTGTTGACAATTGTATTTGTGTCACAAATTATATCCTTTTTGTGATATTATATTTTTATTTTTAATGACAAAAATAATGTCACCTATTCGTGTGACGTTACTCATCTTGTCACGAATAACTAAACATTTACTATTTTTTATGACGATCAACAATTGTTAGTGACGTTATAATCTCAAATTGCATAATGAAACTTACGTTATCTATACCCGTGACGTTCTGACTTTTGTCACGAATAATGATAAACTTCCTCATATTTTTTGACAATCAACAATTATGAGTGACGTTATATTGTAGTATTTTATGACGTACATTACGTCACCTATACATGTGACGTTCCAATTTTCGTCACGAATAATGAAATATTTTCCTCATTTTTGTGACAATCAACAATTGTTGGTGACGTTTTATTTTAATATTTTATGACGAAATTTACGTCACCGATACATGTGACGTTCCACTTTTCGTCACGAATAATGAAATATTTTCCTCATTTTTTGTGACAATAAACAATTTTTAGTGACATTTTATTTTAATATTTTATGACGAAATTTGCGTCACCGATACATGTGACGTTCACATTTTTGTCACATATAACTACACATTTTCCTCATGTTTTGTGACAATCAACAACTTTTTGTGACGTTATAATTTAATATTTTATGACAACATTTGTGTCACCTACATGTGATATTTCAATTTTCGTCACATATAACTAAGCATTTTCCTCATATTTGGTGACGACCCATTATATTTTGTGACAATTTATAATTGTTTTTGTGACTGAATGCAACGTCACAAAATATTATCTTGATTGTGACGTTGCTCTACTATGTCACAAAAAATATGTCATTTGGTAACAAAATTTGGAAAGTGTCACTAACATTTAGCGACAGTCCAAAGGTGACGATCAGAGTGACGCTTGAAAATGTGTCACTAAATATAATTTGTGACGAAATTTTGATAATTCGTGACATAAACAAGTGTGTCACTAATTGCAAAATTTGTTGTAGTGTAAAGTTGACAAGGATTTTGTTCAAGTTAGATGGCTAAAATAAATAAAGGACATTAATATAAAAGTTGGCTAAAAATCTATTGCCACCAATTTAAAACAGAACATAACTTGTTTGAAATTCATAAAACGAAATCTTAAAGTCATAAAATCACTTGAGAAAAGTATATATGAAAATGATAGAGTCCTAGACCTAGGACTTGGAGACTACTCTTCCTCATCTGAAACCTCAGCTATCTCCTCTTCCACTTCAGCAAAGGGGTCATCTCCATTGAAGACACTGAAGTAGTTGGGAACTTATTCTTTCCAAGACTGGAATATGTTGGTTAACTGATCCAGTTGGTAGTACTTAGAGCCCAACTCCTCATTGGTTTTCTTAAAATCATCCAAAGTACCAGCGGCGTCATCGAGTTGTTTGCTCTTCTCTATGACCGCTTGTTCCCTATTGTTCTTCAGGGTGATAAGTTCATTCTCCACAGCAGCAACTTGGGACTTGAGATTTTCCAGCAACGCATTGAGTTGTAGCTCCTGGTCAGTGGGAGATGCTATCTCATGGAACTTTATATTCTCAACCTCAAGCCCTCCTATACAAGTCAGATAGTCAGCTCTGGCAAGGTGAAGCTGAGCCAAAGCCGTGGAGATGAAGTTATACTCAGCAGCAAATACTTTGAAGAGAATAGGAAAATCACGCCAAAATTGGACAATGTGAGGTTTCACCCTAGGAGAGGAGCATAGGATGTCAATAGCTCCTTGGATTGAGTCAACATTATTTTTCATAGCAGCTTCCTTGGCATTGCCTAAGAAGATTTCAATATCTCCACCAGCTCATGTTCAAAGTTGGAAGGAATTCCTGCTCAAAACAAAATTAACAAAGTTGTTAATATACAATTTTTGTTAATTTAACAAGTTGGTGAAATTAAATTTTACCACTCTAAAATTATTTCATAATTTTGATTTTGGCAAAAATATTGATTATGGCTGCCAAAGTTAATTATGTTAATATTTTAAAGAAAATCAAAATTAATTTTTGGCCTAAAAATTACATTAAGGCCGAAAACCCTAATTGCATGCCGCCTAGATTGCAATTTTTGCAATCAAGGCCGCGGCATGCTAGGATTTAGGGCATCTATCAAATTAAGTTTCATACTTATGAAATTTGATCTAATTATGCCTAAATCCTATCTTAATTTTTTGGTTAAGTTAATCAATTTGGCCGAAAACACCAAAATTCCTAGCCCTAGGGATTAAATTGCAAGCCGCATGAATTGCAAACTTTGCAATTTAAGCTGCAACATTATAGGGTTTGGAAATTCATCAAAATTAGGTCTAATGCTTGTTAAGTGCAACCTAATTTTATGACTTAACCCCCTAAATTTTTGGCCAAATTAATCAATTAGGCCAAAAATTGCAAAAAATCTTAAAACCGTAAGGGCTAAATCGCATGCCGCCAAAATCTTTGCTAAATTTTGAAAATTAAGCCGCGACATACTAGGGTTTTAGTCCTCATTTAGTTAGGATTAGTGTTCATCTAATTCTAACCTAATTACATGAGGAAAACATCTAATCCTAGTCAATTTTGGCTAAAATGAAAACCTAGGCCGAATGGGATTAGGAATTTTGGCCAATTAAGCCCGAAAACTTGTTGTTAGTGTTTGGAACCCTAATCGGCACTACCAGCCCTATTTTCTAACATAATTAACATGATTTCATGGCATATGATTCATATTATATGCAGCAACATGTTAATTGAAAGATCTATGGCAAAAATTAAATCCTATGCCGAAAATTACATGGTTTTTGCTAGGGTTTTTTTGCCAATTTCTTTACTAAATTGATTTGATTTCTAAATCAAGTTAATCCTCTAAATTCTAGCAGCTAATTATGATCAAAATCATCATCAAAAGCAGTATGAACATGCATCGTAAGCTAGGGTATGCGGCATGAAGAAAATTGATGAATTTAAATTCAAAATTTTGAAATTTCATGAAGCAATTACCTTGGTTGTGTGCCGATTTGGGATCAATCACCAAGGACTTGATTTTTGGCTTAGCTTGAGTCGAATTAGGGATGCTTTCATGGGAGTTTGATCCAAATTGCTTGATCCTTGCAAAAGACTTGGAAGCCTCTAAGAACAAGGAGCTGCGGCTTGAATTGCTTGGCATGGAGGAGGACTTTGCTTGATGATTTTTGTTGTTGAAGCCTTGATCCTTGGAAGCTATTGGAGCTTGAAAAATTGCTGAAATTTTCGGCTAAGTATGGTACCAAAGAGGGTGTCGACGTTGGCTAGGAAAATAAGAGGAAGATTTTGGCCCAAGACCAATTTCCTTATATACAAGCTCAAATCCTTTTAATTCAAGGACTTAAGCTTAGGGGGGCATTGTTTCTGCACCACCCTAGTTCTGATAGAATTAGGATAATCTTATAATTAATTAAGGGCTGAAATTATTAATTAATTAATAAATAATAATTATTTCTCAGAATAATTATTATTAAATTTCCCTTGAGTGCCGCCCCTAACCAAGGAAGTGGTGTGATAGGACCTGAAAAGGCAGTTTCCTTTAATGCTGCTGTCATCTAGGAAGGCAAGCAGTAAAAAGGGAATATGCCATCATACCATAGGATGGAAAACATCTTATGGACTCACATAACAAGCCCAAGTCGTCTCCCATGATGAGGAGAGGCCGCCCTGCTCTCAGGAAGCTGCCTCCTTATTCCCTTCAACTAAGGAGTCAAAGAGTCAATGTTTGTCAGCAAGCAGTTTACCATGCTTATACAAGGGAGGCGTGGGATTTTATTTCTCACATCCCTTATACATGATCAGCCTAACATAGTGATGAGGCCGCCCAGCTAGTTGCTCCCTCCCGGGAGGCAAATTTGCAGTTTGTTCAATTAAGGACAAAACAGAAAAATTGGAGAAATTAGTCTAGCTAAGGGGTGCAGCTCCAAAAGATAAGCATGCCATGATGATCCTCATTCCATGCCGCACCTACTGGTGAAATTTCACCTC
This sequence comes from Corchorus capsularis, assembly GCA_001974805.1. Taxonomy (NCBI): domain Eukaryota; kingdom Viridiplantae; phylum Streptophyta; class Magnoliopsida; order Malvales; family Malvaceae; genus Corchorus; species Corchorus capsularis. Next base: position 9,319 of record AWWV01012913.1, read on the forward strand.
AATCTGACATAGTCAAAAAACTTTGTCCCGGTTTTCAATTAAGGACATGTTGTCGGTTTAAGGTGATCTAGGTGTGATTTTCAAACCTAACAAGTTCCATCACCTTAGTTACATGAAATTATGGCTAGATATCAAATTTGAGCCATTTTGGATGTCGGTGATAACTTTTACACTCTTTTCAGTTAAGGACAAGTGGCTTTGTCACCCCGGTTTTAGCCATTTTCTTAATTGAAGATTATTCTTATGATTTGATGAGCTAAATATGACTAAGTATAGTCAATTTCATGGCTTTGATGTTAAGAGTCCAAGTTTTGGTGTCCGAAGGCCACTTCTTAGTCAAATTAGTTGATTTCGGCTCAAAGAAAGCAACGAAGGCATGCTGAAGTGCAATAGGAAGAAGGAGAAATCGTCCATCGTCCATCAGGAGGGAAGATTTCCGTCCTCCATCAAGGGGGATGACACCTTGGAGTAGTCCATGCCCTCCTCCCAGCCGTTGCAAGTAATCAGAAGAAGAAGGAAGCTTCACCTCACCTTCCTAAAGCTGTCATCTCCTAAGGAGGAGGAATTCGCCTTCCTGAGCAAGTCAAACCCATCAAGTTCAAGGCCCATGTCGCTCGCTTTATAAAGGGATCAATCCTAGAGCTGCAGACAGATATCACTCATCTCACAAACCAGCTCCTACAGCTACAAACTTGCTCCGTGCTTATTTTCTCTCAAAAGCTCCGCTCTTTTTCTCTTGTTCATCACAAGTTCTTACTCGTTCTTCATATTTCTCTTGTTTCAATCTTGTCTCCGGACAAAAGAAAACTCCTGAAGTGTTATTTCCTTGTTTCAATCTTGTCTCCAGACGTAAAAACACTGTACACGTGTTTCTCTTTCAGCAATAACAATCAACTTGTTATTTTTCTCTCAATCTCAATCAACAACAGCTCTTACAGCGCTAGGAAGTTATATTCTTGTGAATCCAATGATTTAAATGCTCCAGTGTGACTTTGATCCAATCCCCACAAATCGCTCTGATCTTTAATCTGCTGCTCCGCGCACCAGATCCATGTTTCTAAAACCTCTTTGTCAATTTCAGCAAATTGATTAGCAAGCCCCCATGCTGTCATAAAGGCTTTAACGCAAAAACTCTAGGAAGAGATTTTTTGCGCAACAGAGTCCTTAATGAAAGTTGTAGACCATGACATTACCTTTAAATAGACACTTGAATTTCCTTGATTAGACAAATACAAAAAAAAAAAATTAAAGTCGAAACATTCAATCGTCCAACCCATAATTGTAAAGGATTAAATAGCATAAAGTATAAAAATATGAGGATCATTTGAAAATAATCCAACAAAAAAATATTTGTTTATTGATAGTGGGATCCACCAAATAGTAGCTTTATCCTAAAGTTCCCCAAATGCCCACAACAATCAACAATAATAACGAAAATACTGAGCATGAAAGTACTCAAAACCCCTAGTAATTTGTTCTTGGGTGAATGTGTTGTGTCTTATAACTGGACAAAAGGTAATTCCATTTTTAATATATGTTATAGATTTGTAGATATCTTTCTATGTCAAGATATATCAAATTTGCCATCGGGCATTTGGCCTGATGGTAGAGTACTAGACTCTTAATCCAGCCTACCTAGACCATGGGGTCTTAGGTTCAACTCTCACGGAATGTGAGTTTATTTGTAATTTGTTTATTTATGTATTTGGTAGATAGGTAGTTTAGTTATGAGTATAGAGATTTATTTGAATTGTAATGAGATTTCACTGGGTTTATTTGTTGGCTCATAGATTAGTATTTCAGTAATGTGCTAATCATATAACGATGTACGGGTCTTCCTGTGCGTTTGTAATCCCACACTAAGAAATGAAAATGATTCTTTCCTAAAAAAAATATATATCAAATTTGACGCTCGGTACCAAAAAAAAAAAACAAAAGACGCTGTTACCTATGAAGCTCATGAAGTGTAGTTTTTTTTTTTTTTTTTTCAATGAAACTCTAATCACTCAATAGTTGACAGCTAAATATGGGAGAAAATATAATCTGGTAATATAAAACAAAGCTTTTAAGAACCACACAAAGAAACATAATCTTGAAAAGAATCAATAAATTTAACCAAAGGATAGAGCAAATCCATATTTGCATATATTACATTCCTCAAACATGTGTAAGAGCATGGCCAAAAAAAAACGTGTAAGAGCAAAACGTTCTACTAATCTCAAAAAACCTATATAAACATCTATTGATTATGTTTACTCTTCTCTCACGGTCTGAATTTGAACAATCAATATCTCCTTACGCCATCCATTCCGTCGAGAATAGGGCCAGAGTCATTCGTATTGGCTCTTGATAGTTCCCTGCCATTCTGTGAATCGACATAAACATCCTCAAGCTCTGATTGTTGACCATTGGGACGACCATTCTGAGACTCTGCCAACATCTGAAAATATGCATGTGGTCCCCAGCCTAAAGAAGTGCATGACGAAGAGACGAGAAACTCAGAACTAACATTTAAATGTAATTCAGAATGTGAATTTAAGTTATATATAAAGAGCCATAGCTATTAAAATACAGGATAAAATATGCAGCTTTCTACACAGCTTACAATCTCTTGCTCTTTCCCTCACCCTAATCATCTTCCTCACATCCAGCCACAAAACAACAGTGGATACTAAATGCCCGTTTGGCCTAGCTTAAAGCTCTTCTGAAAAAGTGCTTCTGAAAAAAGCTTCAATTTAGAGCTTCTGGCTTTTAGTTCAAAAACAACTGAAAAGCACTTCTGGAAAGCACTTCTGGATATTCTGTTTGGCCCAGCTTAAGCGTTTTTCAATAGATAAACTATTAAATAAGCTGGGCCAAACGGACCCTTGTTCTATTGTTCAAATTTATGAATGATATTAAATACTAGATGTTGAGGAGAGGTCTATATACATATGGGGGAGTGGGAGCAGCAAGAAGCTATATGCTGGAGGAATAAAAGTTGAGACAAGTACATACCATCCACATGATATGGGGGTGGAAAGAATTGCAAGTAACAAAACGATGAAACTGTTAGCCCTGTACAAACAGGTAACAACACAGAGGGCAGAGGAATTACCGTGAGAAGTACAGAATATAAAGAAAATTGATATAAAAGAGAGAGAGAGCCCGAGACACAAACCTAAAAGACCCCCAGCAAAAACATCTTGCCAGTGATGCCAATAGTCATCAACACGAGAAATTCCCACTAAAGCAGCAATAAGTAACGGTAGGAAGACAATACATAGCTTTGCTACATGGCCCCTGCGATCAAATACCCGAATTTTCCCAGACAAGTATAATGCAAGAAAACCAAGACCTGCAAAAGACCCTGCACGATATATAACAAAGATCCTCCAAGTCATTTTTCCAGTTGTGTGATAAAATCAAGGTAAATGATGCAAATACATAACAAATACAGAAAAGCTCATGTTTGAACAGACACTTTTGTTTCTGGCCAAAAGCATGAAAGAAAAAAAGGAGAAAAAAAAACAACACACACACACACACAAGAAAAAGAACAGACACTTTGTGTACATAGCCAAGAATGACTTAGCAGTAAGCTAAAAACAAATAAAATAATTTAGAAAACCAAAACAAATCAAAACAATAATAGAATTGAAATGCCATGTAACAACATTAAACCTCAATTCTTTGTCCATTCCAAAGGACATGAGAATACATCAACTCAACTTTGCTCCACTGAAACTTTAGGTTTCTATGAACCCAACTATACACTCCATAATAAAATCCAATGAGTGTCATCCAATTTACCAATAGTACAAGCTACCTTGTGATCATATACCTGCACAAAATCTTCCTTTCCCTTCTGGGTATATTGCCTATTTTATCTAAATAGAATTATGTAACTAATCATAGAAATTGGTTAGTACAACTATGTTGAAAGGGAACAAGGTACATGCAGATTCTATCCACCAGCAATTAGAAGTATGCAAGGATGCTATAGAATGGATGTTTGTGTCTACAGGAAAACATAAGATTGAAAAAAATTGCATTCAAGGAAAGACAGGAACAGTATTTGATAACAAGAGAGGTATAGAGATTAAAGGTGGTAAGAGCATTGTTAAAGGAAAGTTGATAGGCAGTTATTTAGAACTTATGACATATCACATAACACAGAAGACAAGGAGGAAAATTATCCAAAAAGCCATTTCGATTTTTAAGATATTACTGAGGATACTCTTCTACATAGAGTACAATGACATAATTGATCCATGTGATCAACCTGACAGTGCAAAAAGGTCATGCTAATTATTATTGCAATTACTTCAAATTTCAAGCACTAAGGATATTGATATAAATTGAGTACAATGACACAGTATGATCAATGTAATAACCCTGACATAGTGCCAAAAAGTCATCCTGTTGTCTTTATTGGAATTCCTAAAATGTTTACAGAGGAAACAGAAGTGATGTTGAATAAACATCTAAAACTTTCAAGGTAATTATAATAACTCACCTTTAAATATTTAGGTAGATCTCATTGCTAGGATATTAACATTGGTTATAGAGTAATTTTCAAAAATTCAGAAAAATAATTAAATGCAAGAGAGAAGGGTGAAGATAAATACAATGTGTTTCTAAAATAATAGAAGAATTTTCTCAAAATAATAATAATAATAGAAGAATTGGGATAAATTTATCTCTTCCCAGGCCCCCCCCCCCCCCCCCCCCAACCCCGTTCTTTTTAGAGTCAAAACCTACCTAGTGTTACACCACACACACATGCAGCCATGACATTGACATGCAATCTCCAATAAATAAAAGAAGCAGAGGACCAGAACTCAAGAAAATAAGCCATAATGCTGGCTATAGTAAGACTGCTTACAAGAAGTGTGACCACTAGGGAAACTTTTGTGTCCTTCCTTAATGACACTCTTCGATCCAGTACATATAACATTCTGTGTCACATTGTGAAACTTCTGCATGTATGACACATGAATTGTAAGTTGACAAGCACAGGACTGATCAAGATTCCTGATTATGTAAACTTAAAAAGAAACAAAGAAATAAATAAATGATGGAAATCGGTAAAAAGAGAAGGCTAACCCCTATTCCATCAGGGAAACAACGCCAAAAGAAGTCTGGACGAGGTCGACCAACAGCATCTTTAATAGCATCAGTTATAACACCAGTAATAAGCACAGAAAACAGAAGGCCTGGATATCAATGCATCAACTGTTACTAAATGCAATTACAAATAGACAAAAGGTGGCGGTCTTTCAAAATCTCAAGGGAAAATAGTATTACCAAGTATAGCATGGTGTAGATCATAAACATCCCTTCTGATGAAGTAGTAGACAAGAATGACACAAAATGGTATTATAATTGCAATTACCTGTTACACAGAAGAACATAGACACTATATGTTAGCACTCTCATTGACGTGAATCCGAACAAATTCTCTTGCAGAAGATAATTCTACTAAAACATTATGTCTCGAAGATAGAACATACAGGAACAGCCCAGAATGGAACAGTGTTGTCTTTCAAGGGGTATCTCAGGTCAGTCATCATATCCTCTCCAACAAAGCGGTGAAATGGTTCTATAACATTTAAAATGCCCTCTATCACAACAAGAAGCAAAAGAATGATCCAGTCATGCATGTGTGTTCTTGCAACTTTAACTCCATGCGACCTTACAGTGTGAGCACCCAACTGAATCTCTGGCATTTTCACTGAAATGATGGAAACAAAAGCAAATTGATGTTCAATGACAACAAATAGGATGACACCCAGAATACAGGAAAGACTATTATATACCAGACAGCACATATAAGCACAAGGATTATGCACACAAGCAATCAAGGCAATAACACACTGTAAACTAGTACACCAACTACAACAACAAGAATGTAACAATGCTAATTTTGGTTGAAGTAAAGGTAAAATACAAAAGAAATTGTATTAGGTTCGTAATTAAAAGGGAAAAAATAAGATGCAGTGGAACATTTGAAAGTAGAAAATTTCGTAATTTGTAATATAAAAAACATTTTACATGAGAAGGAAAAACAAAGAAAAATCAATACTCAAACCGATGGTTAACATAGAAAAAACAGGAAAGACAGAAGCGTTTCTTCTTTGTGTGCTTCCACTAAGTTATAATAAGACGAGATTCGCTAGTGTGCAGAAGGATTGTTTGTTGAGTGGATGTATATCCCTTTAAGCTGATGGATAATCTCATAGGGATGCAACTCAGTGGTCATGGCACAGGGAAGAAATGAACCACCATGAACCCAAACCAGAGAGATAACCAAAAATTTATATTAGTGGAATTAATTCTTGCAAAGAATGGTCAAGGAGCCTCAAAACATTGCTTGCTCGCAATGAAGAAGAAAAATCAAGGGCAAATCCACCGAGCATAAACCATTGAAAGGTTAGATAAACCACTACCAGTCAAATCCTATGGCGTGAGATAATGGCTTGACTCAAGAAAAGTTTTAATACTCCCCATAGTTCTATATGAATGTAGTAGGACAAGAATAGCACAGAAAAAAAGGTAAACCTTCATCAATCCGGGATTCTTTCTCATGAATGTACACAGAAATTGTAGTTATTGCCTAGGGATATGCAAGATAGATGAGCCTCACACATAAACAATGCAGCACATATTTATAGACCCATGTTGATTATGAAGTAAGATCAAGGAATCATGCCCAACAAACAGAAGTAAGAGATCAAGAAAGGTTTTCCTGCTTCTGCCTTGCCTGTTTGGCTCACCGAAATCTTTACATTTTTTTCTTACAATTAAGCAGAAACTTGCAAGTGCTAGTCATAAATTGTGACAACATAGCAATTGATGAACATGAAAGATATTTTGCAAGTGCATATCAAGTATACAAAGGCAAAAAAGGCAAGAAGATGTTGATCTAAATGTAAGGGGAGGTTGTTAAACAAACTTCAAGTCTTGGTTACATGGTTTTGACTAAATACACTCTGCTTCGGACATTTCTACAAATCCTAATCTTTCAGCTAGTGAAATTAAACTAATTATAGTAATAGAACTCACAGCTTTGAATTTTCTTGGCAATGGAAAATTCACTGTCAGAAATAACCAAATTCAGCTTAAACTAGAAATGCAAATGGCGTAGCCAACAGAAGCTTGTTAAAAAAATAATGAAATTTTAACAAAAAGTACCTTGAATATACACGTCTAGATTCAATTTCTAGTCCGAGAATTAAAAATATATATTCTTAAAATTAATCGATCACAAAAAATTCCGAGAGAACACAAATAAAAGATTTTATTATCTACTTCTACTTCTTCTGCAACTAAAAATTAGGAAGCAAAAATCCAAAATAGACAAGAAAATAAAACTAACAAACAAACAAAAGAAACGCTCAAATCAATTACTTTCGATCAAAAGAAATAAAACAACAAATCCTTATTTGTTTTTACCTGTCTATTTCCTTTGACTCTAATTCCTCTGTAGCCAGACAAAAATCTCGAATAGGAAAACAGAGATGAAAAAGCAAAAGTCGATTCCGAAATTGGAACTTCTGGAGAGAAGTAATGATCGAACTGGAAAACAAACTTTGAAGAGCGCGTTTTAGATAGCCGCGTTTACTATGTGTAAACGGGGAAGGTTCTTTTTCCTTTCGTTAGTATTATTCGGGGAAGGTTTTTTTTTTTTTTTTTTTTTTTTCTTTTTTTTTTTTTTTTTTTCTTTCTATTTTGCCTTTCTCTTCTTCTTCTTTGGTCTCTCAGTTTCACGCAGCTTTGAATTTGAAAAAATCTAACTGGCATGCGGAAGAAAAAGCCAAAACGAAAGAAAAAATAAAAAGTAAAGTTTGAAGAGAAATTAATGAAAAAGTGCAACAAAATCGATGAGGTTTTGAGCGGCATTTTTTTAAATTTATTAATACTATATATATATTTTAATTTTAATTATTTAATTAGTATAACGATTTAAGATTTGGGTTATAATAAGGGTTTAGGTGGGCTTTAAGCCAGATAGAGACAAAAAGAAAGGGTACACACGCTTCGTGAAGGAAATTTTTGTGTTGATATGTTGGCTAAAGCTGCTTGCGAGCTTGATGATGAATTGGAGATCCTATATGAGCCACCGAGTGAGGTTACGCTGTTATTGGCAGCAGATGCAAGGGGGTTTCATATTCTCGTGGATTTTGTAATTCATAGTTATTGATCTGTCTTGGTTTCACCAAAAAAAAAAAGAAAGAAAGGGTACAATTCCATGGAACCAAAAAGTAATGATTCAATTAAAAAAAAAAGGTAATGATTCATTTGTTTTAGAAGTGGAATAATTGTCTCTTTTTTATTGGTGGAAAGGTGGTAATGATCCAATCCACAGCCCAAGCAATTTCAGTCTATTTAATGAGTATTTTTCGTTTTCATAAATCATTTATCCATGAGCTGAATATGGTTATTGTAACTTCTGGTGGGGGACTACACATAGTAAGAAACACATTCATTAGAAGTCTTGGGAATCACTCTGTGTTTCGAAGGTGATGGAGTTGTCGTCAAGCCACCAAAAAATAAAATATTGTCCCTAACTTACTAACAGATAGATAGGATGAGTACATGTCGATCCCACAGAGAAGAAATGAGATATGTGATAAGACTTCAACAAGAATGCACAGTTAATAGCAACAATTTATATGAAAGCAACAGAAAATTGTGAGAATGATTATAAAAGTAGTAATAAGAAAACAATAATAAAGGCAATACTTCTCTCTTTCTCTTTATCCCCACTATGTATGGTTAATCAATTATCATGGATCCCAGATCAATCAATCAATCAAACAAGTCCTTGGCTAAGCATAAGATTACTAATGATTCATCTTACCTTTATCCATTTCTTATGTAAACTAAATTAGTACTAATGATTCCCAAGATAGCCCTTTCATCTATTATTGGCTTAATGCTAATGGTTCTTAAACCACATAACAAACAAACATTAATCATAATGGATATACCAAGCATGCATCCACAATTATTGATGATTCATTGCAATAACATGATTAAACTAAACCCAACTAAATGTATTGACTACTAATAATTCACCAATATCATTCAATTATGCTACCAATTATTAGTTTCAATTACTAATGATTCACTAAACCTAATATAGCAGTGATATTCTTATTATCAAGAATAAGCTCCGAATACCTATCCAATCTAACAAGATTATCTAACCAACATGCGTAGAGTTAGAATAAAAACTTTATTTGGATTACCCTTTAGGATTAACTCATCTAATCATGCATAACCTCAGATACGACTTATCCTGCATACATAACTAGGAAAATTAACACCAAAGAGCAAACTATTATTTACCACATGTGATTACGCTAACTTATCATATGCATGAAGCTGTCACTCTTAATATCAAACACATAACAAATTAAGCATAACCAATGCAAGTAAATAATCATTGACAAAAGAAATGCAATTAAGCATGAGATCTCACCATAAATAAAAGACTAATTCATAACATAAGGTTCAAAGATAAAAGAGAAGAATTAAGAAAATCACTCACTCATGGGAGTGAGTGAAAACATGCTTACAAAGGTAAAGCGAGGATGTAACGGTCCTTGGGAGGAAATCCTCCCAAGCCAAACATACAAAGCGATACTTGTTAATAAGCAAGCATGAGTATTACACTAACATGACTCGTCTATTTATAAGAAAACTAATGACTAATACTACCCTTGACTAACATGATCTCGTCCGTTGGATGAAGGGTATAATCATCTTTAAGGCACTTGTGTGTGAAAGCATTTGAATGCACACAACTTCCTTTCCAAGTAAACTTGTCCGCCAAGGAAATCTCCATTTATGAGATAATCAATCAGCATTGATGGGCAGATCTTCTTTCCATTTTTTTGCGCTTATTTGGTGTGAACACCAAGTAAGTCAACTTTCGCCATTAAGTGTAAATCTTTCCATAAATAGATGCTTGATCTTCAAAAATATTCTATGTTGGGCTTGAGCTAAGATTGAATGCTTCCATGTGGATACTGGGCTCGAGGGCTTTGATATTGGGCTCCACCAATGGGCCGAATCTCACTTAATTGGGCTTTTCTCCAAAAAACGTCCAAATGAGCTCCAAATCTTCATCTTTACGATTTTCCTCCTGCAAAACCATGAAATCAACATATATGACATATTTAAGGGAAAATGGTCATAATTAGCCATCAAAACATAGCAAAATAGCATCAGAAATTAGTACTTAATTATGACTTGTCATAATTCCCCCACACTTCAACTTTGCTAGTCCCTTAGCAAACGAACAGATCAAATTGATCAAAGATAGATAACTAAGACTGTAAGATTGAAAACATATATGTATTCCACTTTCGTAGGTGCACGGTGGCATTTAGCGTATACCACAAGCCTTTAAACCAATATACGTCTATACTGGAGGAGTTATAGTCTCCTTGGGGTTTACCTAACTAGAACGATACCCACAAACATTTTATTAGATAGTCTTGAAAAAGAGATGATTAAAAGAAAACAAGAAAACATATCACATCCGCAAATGAGCAAAGTTAACAAGCAAAATTTCTCAATCAAGCAAGACATGACCAAGTATTAAACAACTTCAATAAGTTCTATGCCAAATCATTACTTTCAAAAGCACATAAGAATAGGTTTTTCACTTACTTTCATAAAACAGTTGAAAGCATGCACTTAACAATAATCATTCACAAGTTCATCCAAGGTTTTAAGGAAAACAAGATTTTAAGGCATACTTAATAGCATACACATATGAAGATTCATGACCAAGGCTTTTTATGGGTAAAAGAAAGAAAATAGTGTGAGATAGGAAGAATTTGGCTCAAAGTGGTGTATGGGTAGATAAAGAAGTTACTAACTCATTCTTGACTCAAGTAGCACTTTCTTTCTTTTGCTTCCATTGATGTCCAATCTTTTTTTCTTTTTCTTTGTTTTTTCACTTCCTCCTTTTTCATCATTTTTTTCTTTTTCATTTTTTTTTTCATTTTTTCAGAGGGACAACGTCAAGCAACCATGCCACTTTTCCCCTTTTCCTTCCTTATATCTCCATTTTTCAGAGAGACAACTATGGAAAGATCAAGAACGCCTCTTCTCCTCTTTTATTCACTTTCAAGGGAATACTATTCCCCTTCTTGAAACATTTTAGGAAGCTCTTGTGGGAAACCTCCCCTACAATTATCTCATGTTTATTTGGCCAAGATAAAGGTATTTCAAGGAATAAGACTCAAGAAGGCTCAAATAAGAGTGAATAAGGGTGTTTAGCAAAGGATATTATTCTTAAGAAAAGGGATGTTTTGGTTTCAATCAACAAAAAAAAGGGTATATGGTCATGAGTTCAACACTTGCACACAATCAAGCATGAAAAATAATCAATGGATGAAACAAGTGGATAATCAAAGCAAGCAACATTCAATCAACTTATTTTCCAACAAAAATATCATATTCTTTAAGTGAAATTGAAAAGCAATCTCATAAGCATAGTAAATATTGAAGAGTTTAACCAAACAAAGTTAAGCAGCTTAATTTTGAAACAAAATTATCAATCTTAACTCAATTGGTTAATGTGAAATTTTTGAAAATTTTCTCTTTTTCCACGTAAATCTCTTTTTCCACGTAAAACTATCTTTTAGAAAGTCTCTCCCCTACACTTAAATGACACATTGTCCTCAATGTGTTAGCTAGTTAAAAGATGAAATTTTTGAACAAAAATTCTTGTTTGAGAGGTTTTTGAGCAAAAGGCAAACGTTTAAGAGCCAACTAACCAACTTCTTGAGTAAATATGTTATTTAAGGCGATATCAAAAATTTTTTTCTTTTTTTTTACAAGCAAGACTAAAATGCAATACTAGCATGCAAATGTAATGATAAATATATATTTTTTTTTGTGATGGTGGAATGGAATAGGAAAACAAGTGGCCCTCAATCCTTCTTTTTAGCTTTGGGCAAATGAAGCAAACTGTTGCAACACCTTCTTTTGATTTGCTTCCATTTCTGCTAAACTTCCACCCTCAAAACATTCACATGATCTACCAAATTTATGGCCATCGTTCGACACATCAAAGTGATTCTTTTTGTTTCCAAGAAGGATTTGGTTTAGAAGTGATGGTTGTGAGGTAGTTGGGGATGGTGTGAGGTGAAGAAAAGAATGAAGAAAAGGTTTAGAATTGGTTGCACAAGGGTTAGCTAAGCAGCAACAAAATTTTGTCACTTGGAGTGGCCAAATGACGTGTTAAGCAAGAGGGAATGTGCTGTTATGGTTTGTGAGGGTGTTTGAGGGAATGAGGTTACTTCAATAAGCACTTCTCAGCCTCAATTCTTCACTTCCAAGCTGGTTTGAGTGGTGCTCAAACTTACCTTAAATAACCAAAGTGCATATCAAGACACTTGATATGTTGACCGATCCTTCCTTCCTTTTTCCTCCCTTGCTTTCCTATCTCATTTTCCTCCGATTCTCCCACTGATTTCACCATAATTTTGGGATTCAGTCTTCCAATAATCAGCGTTGACAAATTCTCTTAAAATCATTCAATCTCAGGATTCTTGCCATAAATAAAAGAGTTGACCCCAAAATTGAGTAATTAGCTTTGTTTCCTTTTCCCAACCATCATAATTTTATGATTTATGAATGCAATCAATTCAATGCAAAACTCATGCAATCATGACTCTCAATTTTGAACAAATCAAGCATATGACTCAATCAGTTAATCACACAATCAATTTTCATGAAATCAAGCAAGTAAATTCATATTTAAAAGAGTAAGGCTTAGAAAAGTTTAGCGGGTGGTGAGATTCACTTCCTCCTCTACGTGGAATGCTTCCTCCTCCTTAGTTGCGTCGCATGAAATCGAGCTTTGAATTGAACCTAAAAATGCACTAAAAACAAAAGAAGAGTAAAAAAAATCATGGGTTGCCTCCCATGCAGCGCTTTGTTTAAAGTCTTTGAGCTAGACATTCCTCCATCTCCAACTTGTTAGGGTAGATCACACCACTTCAATGCATAAAGAAAATATGGTGAGTATATGATAATATGAGCATAGAGATATGAATGAAAAAGTAGGAGATATAGAAAGATGTCACCGATTGTGCTGAGAGCAACCCCATGGATGGATAAAAATGTCAATGCCATTGTTGTTGCTGTAGAAGATTGATGCAACGATTGCTTTGGACATCTTTGATTGGCATTGCGATATTTTGGCCCTTTGAAGATGTCTTGGTCTCGGCTTGGTTGGTGGACTTCTTCATTCTCCCAATGGATTTGCTCAATGGATATCCACTCCTCATGCTTGGCGTCTCCAAAGTATCCATGCTCAAGAAATTTGTTAATTCCCAAGAAATCTGGATCTTCATGTTGGTTGTCAACAAGATTTGACATGCTTGTTTCCTCCTTGCAGCTTGTTGGAGTTGTATCTTATAAAATACGTATACCATGGTTCTGCCCCACACTCAATTTGGATGGATTGAATGCAGTCTCAAGATCAAGTTGTGGTGTCATATCTTCAAGATTCTCCTTGGATTCTGCAATGGGTTGCAAATGCACTTCCGACTCATTGAGGGATTCGAATGATTGATCATCAGGTGGCTCTTCCTTGAAGTTGAGAAGCCTTGATAGAAAAGGTGGACACATATCCATCTCAAGCTTTCCTTTGAGTTCCAGCACTTCCCCTTCTTTTGGCACAATTTGAGCAGTTTCCAACGGTGGATTTGGAATGCAAATGATACATGGATCATCGTCTTCATCATCTGAGGAAAATTGAGAGGCGTCTTGTAACTCAAGCATATGTGATCCCACATACTTATTGTTTCAATTGGCTCCTCATCCTCCTCAATTGGCATGATACGTTCTTTAATAGTTGTGAGTTCAACATCTCAAATTTCAGTCCCAACCTTACTCATATAATTATGAGTAGGTTCTTCTAATGTTGCTTCTTTTCCACACCACTGATGTCTTGCTCCCAATTTGCGAGTAGTAGACCCAAAATCTTCTTGCTCCTCCAACTTGGTCATTTGATTTTCTTGATTGAACCTTTTTTGGATGAGAAGTTTCAAGATTTCAAATTGTTGTTGATTTGTTGCATAAATTGTGCTAAGATCTGAGTCATGATGCTAATCTCTTGTTTTATCTCTTGTTTCACCTCCTTCATCAATTGCCCGTTTGATGAATCTAATGTGCGCACATCTCTATTCAATTCTTCATATTGATGCACATTGTCCGCCAATTGGTCAAGCAACTTTCTGGCATCTGCTACAATCTTGTCCATAAGGGATCCACCACTTGCGGCATCAATATACTTCCTATCCTTTTCATCCAAGCTATCATAGAAGGTTTCTAACAAGGTATGCTCTAGTATATAGTGATATGAACAATGATTGTACAGCTCGTTGAATCGTTTCCAATATTGCCACCAAGCTTCATCCGGCTTCGGCTCCATAAGTGTTATCTCTCGTCGGATTTGAGAAATCTTTGAGGCAGGAAAATAATTTCTCAAGAACTTCCGAGGCAATTGCTCCCATGAGGTGATTGACTTCGAAGGTAGGCTGAAGAACAATTTCTTTGCTTCCTTGCTCAAAGTGAGCGGAAACAATCTAAGCCAAATGTGCTCCTCGGGTACATTGGTAATCACCGAACAAACTAAATAGAACTCTTGTATGTGTTCGTGTAGGTCTTCATGATCATACCCATGGAAAATTGGCAACCTATGGATGATGGTTGGGTTCAGCTCAAAAGTAGTGTTGGCCTGTGGGTAGTCAATGCAAAGAGGTCGGGTTTCCCTTTTGAAGAAGTGATTTAAAGTCAATTCCTCCATTGCACGGTTGCACCTAACTGAAAAACTCAAAACAAGAAAACAACAAAAAAGAAAAACGTAGGGGTAAAAAGTAAAAGAAAGAAACGAAAAGAGAGAAAAAGGAAATGCGGTGAGATTTGAAAATGGTGTAGAGAATGTGAGTTGTTGCTATATTCCCTTTTACTCCCGTTGAAATTTACCATTTACCTTTCTTTCTTCCTCAGCAACGGCGCCAAAAATCTGATGGAGCTGTCGTCAAGCCACCAAAAAATAAAATACTGTCCCCAACTTACTAACAGGTAGATAGGATGAGTACAGGTCGATCCCACAGAGAAGAAATGAGATATTTGATAAGACTTCAACAAGAACGCACAGTTAATAGCAACAATTTATATGAAAGCAACAGAAAATTGTGAGAATGATTATAAAAGTAGTAATAAGAAAACAATAATAAAGGCAATACTTCTCTCTTTCTCTTTATCCCCACTATGTATGGTTAATCAATTATCATGGATCCCAGATCAATCAATCAATCAAACAAGTCCTTGGCTAAGCATAAGATTACTAATGATTCATCTTACCTTTATCCATTTCTTATGTAAACTAAGGCATAAGATATACCAAGCATGCATCCACAGTTACTGATGATTCATTGCAATAACATGATTAAACTAAACCCAATTAAATGTATTGACTACTAATGATTCACCAATAGCATTCAATCATGCTACCAATTATTAGTTTCACTTACTAATGATTCATTAAACCTAATATAGCAGTGATATTCTCATTATCAAGAATAAGCTCCGGATACCTATCCAATCTAATAAGATTATCTAACCAACATGCGTAGAGTTAGAATAAAAACTTTATTTGGATTACCCTTTAGGATTAACTCATTTAATCATGCATAACCTCAGATACGACTTATCCTGCATACATAACAAGGAAAATTAACACCAAAGAGTAAACTATTATTTACCATATGTGATTACGCTAACTTATCATATGCATGAAGCTGTCACTCTTAATATCAAACACATAACAAATTAAGCATAACCAATGCAAGTAAATAATCATTGACAAAAGAAATGCAATTAAGCATGAGATCTCACCATAAATAACAGACTAATTCATAACATAGGGTTAAAAGATAAAAGAGAAGAATTAAGAAAATCACTCACTCATGGGAGTGAGTGAAAACATACTTACAAAGGTAAAACGAGGATGTAACGGTCCTTGGGAGGAAATCCTCCCAAGCCGAACATACAAAGTGATACTTGCTAATAAGCAAGCATGAGTATTACACTAACATGATTCGCCTATTTATAAAAAAACTAATAACTAATACTACCCTTGACTAACATGATCTCGTCCGTTGGATGAAGGGCATAATCGTCTTTAAGGCTCTTGGGTGTGAAAGCATTTGAATGCACACAACTTCCTCTCCAAGTAAACTTGTCCACCAAGGAAATCTCCATTTATGAGCATAATCAATCAACATTGATGGGCAGGTCTTCTTCCCATTTTTGTACGCTTATTTGGTGTGAACACCAAGTAAGTCAACTTTCGCCATTAAGTGCAAATCTTTCCATAATTAGATGCTTGATCTTCAAAAATATTCTGTGTTGGGCTTGAGCTAAGATTGAATACTTCCATGTGGATAATGGGCTTGAGGGCTTCGATATTGGGCTCCACCAATGGGCCGAATCTCATTTGATTGGGCTTTCTCCAAAATACGTCCAAATGAGCTCCAAATCTTCATCTTTACGATTTTCCTCCTACAAAACCATGAAATCAACAGAGATGACATATTTAAGGGAAAATGGTCATAATTAGCCATCAAAACATAGCAAAATAGCATAAGAAATTAGTACTAAATTATGACTTATCAGAAGGCTGATGGCAGGCTGGGGTTTAATGATTTTTAGGCATTTAACATCTCTTTGCTGACAAAACAGTGCTGGCGTTTAGTTAATAGTCCCTCTTCTTTTTGCTTTCAGGTGTTGCGAGCTAGATACTTTCTGTCAGGTCAGTTTATTTCGACGAGAGTTGGTTCTAACCCTTCTTTTTTGTGGCGTAGGTTACTTGCTGGTAGAGATATGTTGGTTGAAGGCTCTTGTTGGAGGGCCGGCCTTGGGGATTTAAATGTTTGGCGTGATCGTTGGATAGATAAGTCCTCATCTTTCTTGCCAATGCCTCGTGCAGGAGCAGTGCAAGCACCTATGAAAGTTGTAGAGTTGATTGATTTTGAAGCTAGGGCATGGAATGAAGATAATTTGTTGGCTTTATTTGAGGATGACAATATTGTTCGTATAATGTGTTTGCCGATCCTTGAGGCTCCAACAAGGGACTGTTTAATCTGCAATGATTCTGAATTGGGGTCTTTTTCTGTGCGATCAGCTTATTACGTTGCTCGTCGGACTCTCGGCAGGGATGATTGCTCTGTAGCTGATAGACTACCAATTTGGAACCTGCTGTGGAACTTACCAGTTATGCCTAAAATTAAATATTTTATATGGCGGGTTGCTTGGAACATTTTACTAGTTAAGTCAACTTTAATACAATGTGGTATGAATATAGAAGTTAACTATGATGTGTGTGGAGGACAAGAAACATCTTTATTGCATGTCTTCTTTGATTGTCTATTTAGTAAGCAAGTTTGGAAATTAGTTGTCCTTGGGTGGAACCGTGCTTAGCATATTGGGATGGGGAGTTTGACTTTTGGTTTTATTTCCTATCTAAGGCCTCCCGGATTGGTCAATTAGATAGGGTGACTCATATTTTATGGCTTATTTGGCAAAGTCGTAATCAATATCTTTACAATTCAACTTGTCGATTGCCAAGGTCTGTGGATATTGTTGCTTCCAACCTGTCTAAGTAGTTCCAAGCTGCAAATATGTCTGACCATCATCCGGTCTCTAGCTCTCATGAAGTGAAGAAATGGGTTGCCCCGCCTGTAGGAGTAATCAAGTTAAATGCAGTTGCTTCATTTTTTACCGAGAGGAAGGAGGCGGGTCTTGGAGTGATTGCTCAAGACTCTGAGGGGGCTGTACTTGTTAGTGCGTCTAAGAAGTTGATGTTTGTCTGGACTCCATTATATGCTGAGGTGCATGCACTGTTGTTTGCGTTTGAGGTGGCTCTGGAGTTTGTTTTCAATAGTTGCATCTTCGAGAGTGACTCCCTTATTGCTATCAATGAGATAAATAGTAGCAAACCTTGTTGGTGGGAAGAAGGAGATTTAATTTATGACATTAGTGATTTAGCCTTGTTATTTGATGAGTCTTGCTTTACGCATGTAAATAGAGTGGCTAATGTATTGGCACATCAGTTAGCGAGTTTACGAGCTGATCATGTGTGGTGCGGATCTTTGCCACCCGGCATATGTAATCCCGATCTTTCTATTTAATGATATTCTTTATTTCTCTAAAAAAAGAATATAGTAATCCATATACTATTCCTTCTTTTATCTTTCCACTAATATAAGTTGTGTTTAGTAGACCAATTCGTCACCGTTTGGGCCAAACCAATGGTGGATTGGTCTACTGGCTCTTTAATTGTTAATATCGTAAGGGGCGATTGGCCACGTAGACCCACCCACATGTCCCCCAGTCGAATCGATATTTCTCCGCCGGAACAAAATCTCCAGTGGATCGATTTACTACTATGCCCCTTTCTTTTCTTTTTTATTTTTTTTTGCTTCTTTGTCTTTTTCTTTTTCTTATCTTCTTGTGATATTTTGGTGTGAAGCTTTTTTTTTTCTTTATTTTTCTCCTCTCTTGTTCTTTGTTGGTTTTTTTATATTTTTTGATAATATTAAATAATTTTCAATACAAAAATTCAATATTTTGGTGAATTAATTTTTTAAGGATTAAAAGTGTTTAAAAAATTAAATAATACATCAATTTTATTTGTTAATATGATTAAAAATACTAATACCCTTAATGGTCATCTCATATTTTATCTCACCCACCGTTGTTTTCGCTTAACATCTCTGTTTCCATCGCTGATTAGAATCTTATCTATACAGTAACTAATCTAATTTGTACGGTATTTAATCTCACAATCTCAGTTCAAACGGAATCAATTGCACCGCTCTACTAAATGCAACATATATAATCAAAGCTTTGTTATTCCTTCCTGTGAATATAAATTGTTAAATGAACACGTAGTTGAAATATTCTCGAAGGAATGTTTTCAAAGAAATTTTCAAATAATTACTATCGAAAAATAAAGACATTTCATTATTGTTATAGGAGTTACTTCCTCAGACCTGACTCTAATGACTTTTTGTTGAATTATTATTTGAACATTTTAAACTTTTTTTTTCCATAACATAAGTTATTGAGTTACTACAACTTTATATGACTTAAAGCTGTAATAACCTGATTTGAACCTATTACTTGCTCAACTTATGAGAGTCTAATCCCGTCCAATTTGATTTGACCAAGAAAAGTAAACTACCCGGCCTGACCCGAGACCTGTAATCTGAATTCGAATGACCCAAGAAGTTAACCCGAATGATCTGAAAATATTATAAACTAAAATTATCTTTTATTCAATAAAATCTACACTGTTATAATTTTACCTATTAGATTATTATTTATTCTATAAGTTTTATATTATTGTTATAATTTTATCTATTATAATTTTTTTAATTTATAAAACTTCATTATAAACAATAATTATAATTATACAAATAGCAATTATATGAGCCAAGTTCTCACCCTTAAACTTGCCCATACTTTTTTAATTTTAACCAAACTAAGAAAAGTATTTTCGTTTACTTTCTCACATGTTTTAATTCGAGCAAACCATGAAAAGTCTTTCTACCATATTATTTTCCATGGAAAGGGTATAAATATCATTTTGCACCCTAAAGTTTGTACGGATTGACATTTTGCACCCCAAAGGTTTATTTTGATCTTATCACAAACTGAAGTTTTATTTTAGACACACGTTACACCCTCCGTAATATAAGACGTGACGACACCGTCATAATGCTGATGTGGCATGCCATGTCAAATGAAAATGCCACGTGACATGCTGACGTGGCTATTTTCTCTTTTTTCTTTTATGCTGACGTGGCATGCCGCGTGGCAATTTTCATCTGATGTGGCATGCCACGTAAGCATCGTAACATTGTCGTCGCGAACTTAATGATTTTTCAGTTATGGAGGGTGTAAAATGTACCTAAAATAAAACATTATGGTGTGATAAGATGAAAATAAAACTTTAGGCAGCAAAATGTCAATTCATATAAACTTTAGAGTGTGAAATGGTACTTATTCCCCCTGAAAAATATCAAAATAATAAAAAATGGCTAAACAAACGTTCTATTTATAAAAGGTTGGCTAAAAATCCAATTTAGGCCTAAACCTTTGCAAATCTGCTCAATTTAGACCTACTCTTTTTAATTGTGACATTTTGGACTTAAACATATGCTGACCGAGCAAATAAGGCTTAAATGAGATAGAAGTAGATGTGTGAAGAACACAGGTGGAAACATTCTCGTGTCTCTTTTCAATGAGGATTATCTTATTTGTATTGATGTCATTAACCTGCCAGCTTCTAGAGTCAAAGGCGAATCTCCATCCCTTCTCACAAAGTTGGCTTATGCTAAACAGATTGTACTTGAGACCTTTCATCAGTATAACATTCTTGATTGTTGTTGTGCTTGCTTCAATTTTACCAACTCCTTGAACTTCCGCTTTGGAGTTATCTCCAAAAGTGACATCTTTGCCTTGCTTCTTAGTGAGACTAACGAACTGTTCTTTATCACCAGTCATGTGTTTGCAGCATCTGCTATCGAGTTACCACGGGTTCTTTCTTTGAAGTTGAGCCTTCAAACATACTCCAATTTGCTCCTGCTCAACCTGTAAGCACAATTCTTTAGTTTGTAGATTTAGGTAATCATATTACTTTAGGTCCTTGTTGGTTAGTACCAACATAAGTTCCTTTAGGCACCCGAATCTTTTTGATCTTAGGTTGGTTTTAATCCCTCTGATAGCAATCAGGAGATTGATGGTCTTTCCATATAGCAAACCATAGCTCTTGGTCTAAAGTTCCTTTGGTTCCTAGTACTATTAAAGCGATTGCTTCCAGAGGTGTTAGTGACATTATTGCCAACTTTATTGAGCTCATTCAACTCATGCTTAAGTTTCTCGTTTTCTTCTATTGCATGCTCTAATGCATCTTGAAGTGTGTCCTTTGATTCCTGCATGCTTGTTAGTTCCTTTTTTAAATAGTCTAAATCATTCATCAATCCAGAATTTAACTTCTAGAGGGTTTTATACCTCGAATCTAATCATAGTATAGGCTATCAAATTGAAACTATAGATCATCAAAAGAAATAAGAGGATCAGCAACTGCCTCAGATTTATTTTCTTGTACTATGAGGCAGAGATTGGCTTTGATGTCTTCACCAGCGTCACTACCTTTAGCTAAAGAAGTGTCACTGTCAGACTACGTTGGAGCCATCATTGCTTTCTTTTTCTTCTTATCCTTCTTTTTATTCTCGTTGTTGTTCAGGGGAGTGTTACTCTCGATGTGTTCTGGCTTTCTACACCTGAAGCATATTACTTGATTCTGCTTGCTGACTTCACCTTTGAATTTTTTTTGTCTTGAAGTTCTTCTTGTAGAGACAATTCCTTCGACCAAGGAATTTTTTATACCTCTTGGTGAAGAGAGCAGTCCTTTTTTCAGATTCATCATCAGTGTCATCAATAGTTAGACTATCATTTTCTTCTTCAACAACATAAACCTTTAGTGCTAGGCATCTTTTCTTCTCAGCAGCCTTCTTCTTTTCCTCTTCTTCACTATCTTTCATTTCCATCTCATGTGTAAGTAAGATCCACAGATTTCATCAAATGAGGTGGTGTTGAGATCCCTCAGTAGTTTCTTCATCAATTTAGGTCGCCGAATTGATTTTCCCAGTTGCCTTATTCGATTAGTGATACTACTGCATCTACCTTCATGGGTGACTCTCAGTTTTTCCAAAATCTCTTTTGCAGTAGTGCAATTAGAGACTCTGTTAAACTCAATGGCATTAAGAGCACAGTGAAGAGTATTGATGGCTTTAAAGTTCAACTGAACTTTCTTAATATCATCTTGCGTCCATTCAGCACTAAGCTTATCAACAATTTCTTGACCAGATTTATTAGTGGGAACAAATGGTCCGTCTTGGACAATTTCCCACATTTCATAGTCAGTTGCACATATAAAGTTCATTATTCTGGATTTCCAGAACTGATAATTATTGCCATCAAAGAGAGGATGACGGTTGATGGATTGCCCTTCAGCAGCTATGTTGAGATTCGAACCTGATGCCATCTTGGACCACTCTTGTGGCTATTAGTCCGATCAAATCAAGAGTCAGGCTCTGATAGTAATTGTTAGTCCACTCGATGTGCTAGAGGGGGTTGAATAGCACTTAATGAAATTTTTTCGGTTCTTTGAAATGTGTTAAAGACATTAGTTCAAAACGAGCAGTTGAAGACACTAATGAAAGATAAAGGCACAAACTGCAAGTGAAGCAAATGAAAGTAAAAGGAAATAAATAAAGACGTTAATAGACTAAATAGTGGAAAGTCAAGGAGTAAGAGAAGATAAAGCTGGAGCGATTGTAGAAAGGATGGAAGATTGGAGGCGCGCCGATTTATAGAGGTTCGGCCCTTACACCAAGTATTTCAGAATCCACTATCAGTGAAGTTAATCTGGTCTTCACGACACCTTTTTACATCCACAAAGCTTCAAATTTGAAGCTTCAACCACAAGTGCACAACTTGTACTTAATCATACAAAGTAAAAGAGTATAGAAAAGATCCTTAAAGATCTGAATACACAAGATCAAGTCTAATACAAACTAAAGATATAATCTTTAAGCACAAATACAAAGATCCTAGCAACTAAGGAAAGTTAGAGTGAGAGCAAAGCTTGGACTTGTTGGGATTTTGAAATTCTGGTGAGAGAGAGTGTGTGTTTAGATTTTCAAAAATGCTCCAAAACTTGACCTCAACGGTTAGAATCGAGTTCTTATTGCTTCTCTTGAAAACTAGCTATTATCGGGTCAAATTCAAACCATTAGCCCGTTATTTTGTCGTTTAGTCGCGCCAGGCTGTTGACAGCTTCAACGCGTCCGTACTGTTTTGTCGTCAACTTCTAGTTGCTTTAATCTCCAGGTGCCTCTAATGTCTTCCAATTTTCTTCTAACTTCAAAATTCTGTCTTGACTTAAACATTCTTCTTGCACTCTGATTTGACCATACTTCTTCAGTTATGAATTTTGTCTTCTAAAATTGCTGCCTTTGGCTCCAAATTGTCTCATTTGGAAATTTTACATTCTTCATACGCCTAAGGTTTCATGGCATTCTTCTACATTAGTGTCACTGGTGAAGCTTTATTTTTAAGAGTCTACATTGCTCAACCTTTCTCTGTTAAAGACTTCACTGCACACTAAGTAGACACATTAGCTAACATACTTGGGTTTATTTTGTTATTATAAAAAACAATAGGGTTCAATAGTTCATGCCCAAATGCCAGTCCCAAATTTGAGTTTGGTTCAAAGTTAGGAGGATATATGGGGGTTGTCTGAGATGGGAAAACCTCTGGTGTCTCTTTTCCCTTCTCCTTAACAAACCTAGCCATCATTTCCATCATTTTGCTCATTTGGTCCTTCATCTCATCACTTGCTTTCTCCAAATGGTCTATTTTAGCATCTTGCTCTTGCGCCATTTTTCGTTTCTTCGATCGAGTATTGTAGGGATGTTTGGCGATTGAAGCTATTCTTGAACCTTTGGATGTTTATTTATTGCAAGTAAATATATGATCATGGAAGAAAATTTCTTAAAATTAGCTCACTTAATGCATTAATTTTAAGCAACTTTAAAAATTCCAAGATTTGACAACTACACACTTTGTCATTATCAAATCTGAAGTTAGGAAGCAATTACTTTTCACTCGAATTGAGAAAAAGATGGATTATGACAATGATTGCTATGAATGTATCACTAAATTCTTTGAAAGTAAATGTATGATCATGGAAGAGAATTCTTAAAATTAACTCACTTAATGACATTAATCTTTAAGAACTTTCATTTAATATTTGATAAATGCACACTTAGTCATTATCATAGCATGAAAAGGGATATATTGTAACATAGCAAACATTGCTTATACAACCCACATGATGCAAATGCGTTCTACATGATGCAAATGAGTGAAATGAAATAGGAAAAAATTGATAGGGTTAGTTCATAATAAAGCACCACAACAACAAAGAATTATAATGACATGCTCCTATAATCCCATTAATGTTTTCTAGTCTTCTGCCAGCTTCAAAACTCTGACTTGACTTGATTATTCTTCCCTTGCTCTGACTTGATCATAGTTCTTCAAATGCATTCTTTGCCTTCTGAAATTGATGTCTTTGGCTCCAAATTGTCTTTTTTGAAAACTTTACATTGTTCAAAGGCCTAAGGCTTTATGGATTTCTTCTACATTAGTGCCATTGGTGAAGCTTTCTTTTTAAGAGTCTACATTTATCAACCTTTCTCTATTAAAGACTTCACTGCACACTAAGTAGATATATTAGCTAACTAACTTGGGTTTATTTTGTTATCATAAAAAACAATATGGGTTCAACAGCTCCTTATCCTGGCTCAAATCGGTCTAGAAACCTATTAAAATGACCAACCTGCCCTTGGGTGCAGATTATGGTACAAACACTTGTATTAAAAAAAGGGATTATAACTTTTGGGAAATGAAACAAAAGTGATAGAAACAGTATGAGTAAGATGACCGATAGGCCAAACAAGAGAATTTTAAATTTGCATTGAAAAGTAGGAAAGTTTTTAAAGATTGTTAAAGAGCATTTGCAATGGCAAGATTTGTGTGTTGTGTTGGAATTCTCTGTGTTTCTTCATGAAACTTTCTTGCAAATTTGTAGCCCAAGGAGTCGTTGCCAAAGATGGAAAGTCGTTTGATTGACTACAGAAATCAAGAGAATTGAGGTTGATTTTAATTGAGAGTAATCTTCAATCACGTGGTCTGATTTTATCATGGTCAACTCTATTGTTTCTGCACCATTTAATACCTTTTTCAAACCCTCCCAATTTGAGACCACATCCCTCAAGTTAGCCTAGTAGGCCAATCAGCCAAGGAACTCCATCATCCTACCCAAGGCCCTTTTCGTGAGGACCAATAAGCAGAAAATTGGCTATTTTACACCAAGTATAATTCATGGTATAAACAATGTTGTAGAAGACTAATAATAATATTGCGTATGTCATTGATTTACTTGAGACTTGGGGAATTTTGATAACATTTAATGTTGCTGACTTGTATGAGTTTTATTCTTCTAATGAACCTTTTTATCTTAATATGAACTCAAGTTTGAGTTTTTTTTTATCAAGTGGAGGAGACTAATGCTGTAGGACGTGGGGAAGATAAGAAGTACGTACCAACTGAAATTCAACATTTTCGTGAACTTTTCTTATTATTATTATTTTATTCGTGCTACATGCTTCGCCGAACTTATCTCGCCTGAGTTGTAAAGCCACATCACCTGTTGACATTTTATAATTGTTACACTAATAACGTCGTTGTGGGAGCCTCTTTGCGTGATTGGAAGGTCTGGTGCAGCTCACTATTGGATTCAAGCTAAGCCCAAATTTCCCAGAAGAGAAATCGGGTTTTACAAGATGGAGCCCGAGATTTATAAGTGAAATCTGCTGCCCAAAAACAATTAATACAACAGGAAAACAGAGACTTCAGCTTTTTAAAGAGAGAAACTGAAGAGGCTGAAAAAGAAGAAGAACAACAGCAAAAACATATTTTCTTGAAGTAAAATGAATCAAAAGCTTCTCATTAATTTCAAAACTTGTGAGAAACAAATCGAAGGTGGGATATGGGAGAAAGAAGAAGGAATATAGTGAGAACAATGGAATCAAAATACAAACTAGTGACGATGGAGGAAAACACTGATTGGGGAAAGACGAGACCGACTTCTTGACTAATTGCTTGTTGTTCTGAGTAAGTGATGAACGATGTGATTAGGGTTCTTGTGATATGAACTCTGATATGAAGTGTGATTGTTGGTATGTGAAAACTTATGCCATTTCCGCTGCTGGAGGCCTCCTTTTATAGCCTTCCCTTTGCCCGGTCGGAATCTTTGTCCGACAACCCCCTTGACTCTTGCTTTTTGATTGATTTAGTGAGTAGCCCTTGCATCTATGGCAGAGAACCTTCCGATTTGAGGAAGGTAACAATGGCCACCTTCATATGTTGAAATCAGTCCCATTTTTTAGTAAGCAAGGATCGCTATCAGCGATGTCACTTTGTAGACACCCGTTTTTGTCCTATATCCTCTAATTCGGGTCGAATTAGCATTTTGGTCTTTTTTGCATTTAGGGGTATTTTTGTCATTCTGGCATTCAGGGGTATTTTGGGGTTTAGGGTACTTTTTTCAGCATTTAGGGTTTTCAACTCAAGTGACCCCCAATGGATCCAAGCCGCCCTTTGCGGGTTTTCAACTTGGACCCCTCCTTATATTTTGTTTCTCTTTTTCCAACCTCTTCCCTTTTTTAGGCTGAGTTTTTTCTTTTCTTTCTTCTTTTTTTTTTTTTTTTTCAAGTTGAATGTGAAGGATTGTCCTTGTTTTGGAACTGTAATTTCTGATTTTCCTTTGACATCAGTCACACTGTGAATTCCCTTGTGTGCTTGAGCAACCGCTTATACTTTTGGGACTTTGCTTGATCATTTTTTTTTGTTTCCTCTTGAAGCTTATGGCTGACTGTTGCTTCCATGTCCTTGATTTCCCCTTGCTTTTATTTCCTTTTTGCATATGTTA